>CM046385.1:21868103-21968103 GCA_025413485.1 Ficus microcarpa
TGAGAGAGCTTTCGTAATACGGTATGTAAACAGGAGTTCAGCTTCAAACTTTTAGTGGAATAGTTTTGAAGTTGATAATTGATGGATAATTAATCTGGGATTAATTTTTCACAATTATAGGAGCCTCTTTACATATTTCCATCGGGTCCCTCTATTAGCTCATATAGTTCCACGAAGCGTCTCGGGATTTGTTCCTAATGAGATCGGTAAATTGTAAATGGAATTTTGTAATGTCTATTAAGACATGGTACTCTTAACATGTAATCCAGAAAGGATTGGACATGTGAAATTTGTAGACAAATGATTTGTCAACATGTGATTGGTTAATTTGAATTTTGAAAATAAGATTGTATTTGAATTTTGGAAAACAAAATTTTTCTCTCCTAATTAAAAGTGGTGCACGTTTTTTAATTGTATGGAGGGAAGAAAATTTTGTTTCAAAATTATTTAAATATATTCCTAACATTTAATTATTAATTGGTTTAAATAATGGAGATTATTTCATGAATTTTTCTTTCCTAATTAAAGAGGTGCATGGTTTTTGTGAGGAAAGAAAATTTGAAATATTTCATTAATTTAAATTAATTAATATGGATAATGTTTATGGAAAATATTTATTCAAATATGTGAATCCTATTTAAATTCGAAAAGGTTTAAAAGAAGTTTGAATCTAGATAGGACTAGGATCTTTTGACTAGTCTAGATTCTTGATTTAAAATTTAAACCACCAATCAAGATTTCTCTCACTTTGTGGCCGAATTTTAAAGGGGATTTCCTCTTGAAATTTGTTTTTAGGTTCAATGAATCTAGCCCTAAAGTTGTATGATCTTTTGGTTCAAGATTTATCCGGAAAATAATTATTAATTATTTTTCAAGTAGGAGATAAATTTTGAAAAAGATTGTAATACTATATAAAGGCTAGGAGTTATTGAAAAAAAAAAAATTTTTGATAATTTTTAAAGAAAAAAAAACGTTTTTTTAATAAAAAAAAAAAAAAAATTTTTTTTTCTTCCACATCAAAAATTCGGCTTTCTTGTGAGAGAGAAAAAGAAAGAAAATTCCATTGAATCAAAACTGCGAGAAAGGTTAAACCGAGTGATTATTTTCATAGGAGGTTAACCGGTTTCTGTTTTGTAGTTTTGAAGAAAGAAGTTGGATCAAATTCTCAACGAGGATCATCGGAATTGAGAAGGAGGGATCTAGACTTCGGAAAGAAATACCGGTCGCTTGGATTCATAGAACGTGTGCCCACACACACTTTGAGACGTGGAACTCGAGAATAGTAGAGAAGACACGTTGGTCAAACGCTCTAGCAATTCCGGAATCCAAGAAACAAGGTACGCTTGATCATGGATTAATTTATTGTTATATGCATCATGAGCTTCTTTTCCGGAAACGGCATAAAATTTTTAAAACTTCCGCTGCGCCGTAACTCCAATACCGGATCCGATTTTTCCAACACTAATTATAAGAGTTACTACCAAACTTGTTTTTTTAATAACAAGGCTGCAGAAATAAAAGGCTTGAGCCTCCCACGGCAGCTTTCAAAGAACCTGAACAAGCCACCATAACATAAAGACAATCACCTTTCATCCTGACTCTTGTCCAAACTTTGTTGAACCGCAAATTCCACTCCCTTGAGCACAGCAAAAGCATCTGCACAATCCATGCCTAAAGGACGCCCTTTAAATGCCTTCCAATCACATCAGCATCTGAGTTCCTAGCAACAAGTCCAATTGATGCTGCTAACTCAGAGACAGCCGCATCGACATTAGTCTTAATAAAACCATACTCATGGCGAATCTATCCAACCATGTTGTAAGATTGTCGTTCCACTAAGCCCGCTCCCTTGTTCTTGAAACCATAAATTCATCCACTCTTCTATGACAAGAGCGCACACTAACAATAGCATTGGGAACCGTTTTTTTGTGCACCACTTAATTTCGCACTTTCCATACAGTCTCCAAAACCACAGCCCCCCATGTTGAAAAATGAACACCTTCAGTACCTGCATCAACAACCTGCCTTGGGGGGTTAACTATAAAATTAACAAGCTCTCTAATTTCAAATCCATTTCACCTATTTTGTCTAATGGAGAAAGGACTTGTGAGGGAATATTCGGTTTGTTACCGGATATTCATCTTTCCATATATAGTTTGTTTGATTTGTTTCCTGATTGTTTTGGGAAGTTACTGGTTACTGAATAGCAGTTTTTTAGGGATTTAGTTTCTGGCTTTCCTCTTATGGAGACCGAACCTTGTATATATATATACATGTATTGTATCATTCAAGAGATATGAAAATACAATCAGTTTTTCCCTAAACTTTTATGGTATCAGAGCCATAGCCTTCGTCTCGAAAACCTTAGCCTTCAAACTTCTCGTCTTCATAGTCCTGCGAGCTGTGCTTCCCGACAATGAGTTCAGAGAAAGAGATATTCGGTGCTGGTAAGGATGGTTCATCCCTCTCCATAACCAGCCCAGTCACATCGACTGTGGCTACACAGTCCTTCGGGGAGGGATCATCACTGCAAATCATGAATCACAGGTTAGATGGCAAGAATTTCCTCCAGTGGTCCCAATCAGTTCTGATGGTGATCCGTGAGAGAGGAAAGATCGGCTACATCACAGGCGAGGTTCAACGGCCCAATCCGATGGATCTGACTTACGGAACTTACAAATTCTTTTGTTATGGCATGGTTGATTAACTCAATGGAGCCGCATATCAGCCGTACCTATTTGTTTCTTTGCACTGCCAAAGCTATCTGGGATGCTGTAAAAGAGAATTACTCAGACCTTGAAAATGCTTCACAGGTTTTCGAGATTAAGAATAAACTCAAGGATATTCGGCAAGGCAACTTGGATATCACCGAATATTACAATGTGTTGCAGACTCTATGGCTGGAATTGGATATGCAATATAAAGTGGACTGGGGTGATCTCGAAGGCTACATGAAGTTTAAAAATCACTTAGAGAAAGAACGGCTGTATGACTTTCTCGTTGGGTTCAACAAAGAACTTGATGAGGTAAGAGGACGAATCTTAGGCCGAAGACCACTACCTTCCATCGGGGAAGCCTTTGCTAAAGTTCGTTGAGAGGAGAGCCGACGCCGGGTGATGCTTGGAGAAAAGAGGGACTCATCTGTGACTTCTCCTGGAGAAAGACCTGCTGAAAACACTGCTCCTATCACTAAGAGTAGTGTTAACCAACCTTCTAGTGATCAGAAATCAACTCAGTGCCCACGGTGTTCTCACTGTATCAAACTTGGCCATACCCGAGATCGATGTTGGAATATTCATGGACAACCAGCTGATGTGAGACCAAGGAAACAACCTCAAAGCAAGGGGTTTCAAGCTGCTACAGGGGAAAAAATAGAGGAAACCGGCAACAATGGGATCTCTCTGAATCAAGATCAGCTAGAACAACTCGTCAAACTTCTGAAGCAGCAAACCATGACTAGTCCCAAGACAGCACAAGTAGTTTTGCTCATCAAGGTACTGCTTTTCATGTAAAAAATCAAATTCCTTGGATACTTGACTCTAGCGCATCCGACCACATGACGGGTAACTCATTTCTGTTTCATTCCTATACTCCATGCCACGGGAGCTCAAGAGTGAAAATTGCAGATGGAAAATTCTCTTGTGTGGCTGGAAAAGGGTCTATCCGACTATCCGATAAACTTGTCCTGAATTCAGTACTCCATGTTCCAAAATTAGCATGCAATCTGGTGTTTATAAGTAAACTCACTCATGACCTTAATTGTACTGCTAATTTTTCTATTACTTCTTGTCACATACAGGAGCAGGGATCGGCGAGGATGATTGGCATTGCTAAGGAGGATGGCGAACTCTATTATTTTAAGAATAATGAATGTGTGAATACACAAGCTGCAATTGCTGAAAATGTATCTTATGCTTCCAATAAAGATGTAATGATGTGGCATCGTAGGTTAGGCCATCCCAATTTCCATTACCTCAAATGTTTGTTTCCAGTTTTATTCAATAATAAAAATCCTAGTTCATTTCATTGTGATATTTGTCAATTAGCCAAGCACACACGTACTTCATATCCTGCCAAACCTTATACAAAATCACATCCATTCATCTTAATTCATAGTGATATTTGGTGGCCCTCTCGTGTAAAAAATGTTACTGAAACTAGATGGTTTATTACATTAATTGACAATCACACCATAGTATGCTGGATCTATCTCTTTAAAGAAAAAACCGAGGTTTCACAAATTTTTCAAAACTTTCACTCCGTGATAAAAAACCAGTTCCAAACAAAAATTAGAGTCTTAAGAACCAACAATAGAACATAATATTACAAATCCATCTTAGGTGATTATCTAGCAACCAATGGTATAATTCATCAAAGTTCTTGTACTGATACACCACAGCAAAATGGTGTAGCAGAACGGAAAAATTGTCATTTACTAGAGGTTGCTAGAGCCCTAATGTTTACTATGCATGTTCCAAAGTACTTCTGGGGTGAAGCCATCTTAACTGCCTGACATCTTATAAACCGAATGCCTTCAAAAATACTCCAATTTCAAACCCCTATGTTGGTTCTTCTGCAAACCTATCCAATGTTTCGTTTTTTCTCCTCTATTCCCCTTAGGGTGTTTGGCTGTATAACATTTGTCCATGTCTATTCTCAAGTACTCTCCTTCTCTTCATCGTATGTTTGTATCAATGGATGTTACCTTTCATGAAACCAACCGTATTTCCCTGACTCCCATCTTCAGGGGGAGATTCTGGGAGAAGATGGATCTTGGTACGAATTTGATTCCCCTAACATTTTTACCCTTATCACAGCCGACCTTACCTCACATTACTGAGCCACCACCTTTGGGGAACACAACTCAATGGGAGATAACTCCCAAATACTCCAGTTGCTTATTTATTCACACATGAATCATTCTCGGAATAATAGCAAGCCGGATGCCCAGCAAGGTCAAATGTCTGAACCAGTCCCTCTCTCAGGTCCAGTGCCTACTAGTAGCTCGGTTGATACTGACTTCAACAATAGTTCAGATCTGGATTTGCCCATTGCTCTCAGGAAAGGTACACGGTCATGTACACAGCATCCAATCTCGAATTATGTCTCATATGAGAAATTGTCTCCTAGTTTTTCAGCCTTCACCACTACTTTAACAAGTATTAAGATATTAAAAGACATTAAGGAGGCTCTCGCAGATCCCAAGTGGAAACTAGCAGTTCAAAAGGAAATGGGAGCTTTGGAGAAAAATGGCACATGGGAGATTGTGAAGCTGCCTAGCGGGAAAAAAACTGTGGGATGCAAGTGGGTGTTCACAGTCAAGTTCAATGCAGATGGCAGTGTCAACCGGTACAAAGCAAGATTAGTCGTCAAAGGTTTCACTCAATCTTATGGTATAGACTACAAGGAGACATTTGCTTCAGTAGCCAAACTCAACTCGGTAAGAGTACTCCTATCCCTAACAGCTAACCTTGATTGGCCACTTCAGCACCTAGACGTGAAAATTGCTTTCTTGAATGGGGATTTGCATGAAGAGGTGTATATGGATCCTCCTCCAGGATTTGCAGAAAAAGGAAAATTGGTGTGTAAGCTGAAAAAAATCACTTTATGGCTTGAAGTAGTCTCCGAGGGAGTGGTTTGAGAAATTTACTTAAGCTGTGAAGGAACGGGAATTCATACAAGCACAATATGATCATACTATCTTCTACAAACACTCTAAGGATGGCAAAAGAGCAATTCTTATAGTATATGTAGATGATATAATTGTTACTGGAAACAATCACTCTGAGTCGGAATCATTAAAAGAGTATCTTGCAAGCGAGTTTGAGTTGAAGGATCTAGGTGCTCTCAGGTATTTCTTAGGTATGGAAGTCGCTAGGAGCATTCTGGAATCTCTATTTCTTAGAGGAAATATGTACTTGATCTTCTTCAAGATACAGGCATGTGGGGGTGTAAACCAGTTGAGACACCTATGGAGCCTAATGCCAAGCTTGGGATTGATGGTGGAAAGGATATTGATCAAGAGTCGTATCAACGATTAGTGGGTAGACTTATCTACTTGTCACATACTCATCCTGATATAGCTCTTGCAGTGAGTGTTGTCAGTCAATTTATGCACTCACCCAAAGAGAGACATCTTGAGGCAGCTTATAGAATTCTAAGATATTTGAAAAAGACTCCTAGAAGGGGATTGTTCTTCAGAAAGGATGATCACAAGGCTGTGGAGATTTATACTAATGCAGACTGGGCAGGTTCTTCAGTGGACAGAAGATCAACAGTAGGATATTGCACTTATGTTTGAGGTAATCTAGTAACATGGAGAAGTAAGAAGCAACCAGTGGTAGCTAGAAGCAATGCAGAGGTAGAGTTTCAAGCATTAGCACATGGTATGTGTGAGGAGATTTGGCTTGGAAGGCTACTTGAAGAATTGAAGATCTTAAGTAATTCTCCTATGAAACTCTACTGCGACAACAAGATAGTTGTTAGCATTGCCCACAATCCAGTTCATCACGATCGAACAAAGCATATAGAGGTGGATCGTCATTTTATCAGAGAAAAAATTGACAATGGGAGCTTCCACATGATATACATTCCCACTAAGGAACAGACTGCCGACATCCTAACAAAAAGTCTCCACAAACCAAATTTCGAAGACCTGGTGAACAAGCTATGAATGACAAATATTTACATTCCAACTTGAGGGGGAATGTGGGAATATTCGGTTTGTTACCGAATATTCATCTTTCCATATATAGTTTGTTTGATTTGTTTCCCGATTGTTTTGGGAACTTACTGGTTACTGAATAGCAGTTTTTTAGGGATTTAGTTTCTGGCTTTCCTCTTATGGAGACCGAACCTTGCATATATATATATATATATATGTATTGTATCATTCAAGAGATATGAAAATACAATCAATTTTTCCCTAAACTTTTAACTTGCAAACCAGAAGGCCCAAGCAAAAGGGCACAAAAAGAAAAGATGAACCTCATTTTCAGTCTCTGCATCACAAAGAGGGCACGCAACATCTATATTAGTATTGAAACGGGAAAGTCATGCTCTTAGGGGAAGAACTTCCGCTGCCACTCTCCAAAGATGAACCTTAAGCTGCTCATGGAGCTTAGACCTCCAAATATTCTTCCAAAAAGGATGGCAATTATCTCATGGAGCTTAGTCCAACAAATAAGCCGTCTTCACACTGAATTTACTGTTACTAGCACTTGTCCAAATGATTTCCTATGGAATTCCTCTGCCTAACCACTTAATTTTCTTTATCTCCAATATGGAGCCATCAATGAACAATTCTTCTAAACGCTTATGATTCTAATCATCCTCTTCAAAATTCCATAAATCAACCACCTTTCAACTGAGTACTTGCAACCCGTGTATTCTTTAGCTTTGGCTTAAAACCATTCTCCGGCCACCATGCAGGGTATCCATAGGTCTTCCCAAAACATTAATGGATCTACCCAAACTAACTCTATAGCAAAATCAACATGTCATTTTGAGTGCAAAAATAACAGCCTATGGGAATTCCCAAAATCAACATGCATTCATTTGGTTGTGCTTAGACCTTCAATCTGAAGCAAGAGCATTGTTGGTATCAGACTTCATCTCTTTATAATATTATGACTGTGTCATCATGATCACAAGACCAATAATGGCGAACAATGAGCCACGACAAATTAAGTGCTCTTAATCTCAAACATTCGAGCTCGGCCCAACGAACGATTACCACTCCCTAGGAGAGTGACGAACAACGAATGGTGGTCTTTGACCATTCGGTCTCAGTTCTTTGAGGCCCATAAATTTACCAACTATGGATCGGGTGAGCACTTGGTTCAACGAAACAAACGGTGAATGATTAATCGCTAGATGCTTAACCATTTATTAGTTATCTGGATGATCTGTTCATCATCCAACGTTCATATTCAGCGAATAATAAACGGTGAGAGATTAGTCTCCATAACTGCTAAACCTATGATCAATCGTGGCATCATGGTCTATGTCCTAGTGCATGTTCCGAATTATTCGGGTAGTGAGAAATGGCCAACTACCATCATACGGATCCAAACCCACAATCTCCCCTCCATAAATAGAAGAAGATCCTTCTCATTTGGGGGAGGGGGGGACCTCGAGTTTTTATTGTTGTTCTGTTAGAATATATCCAAAATTGTAACCTTTTGTACTAAAAGCTCATATAGTAAAACCACAGATTCAGAGGACGTAGCACGACATTCTGATGAACCTCTCTAAATTTCAGGATTGCTATCATTCATTGCTCTTATCTAAGTTTATTGTTCATATTTCCCAATTATGATTGCTTTATGATTCTTATACGCGATGTCTAAGGACCTTAATAATTCTTGTATGATATTTTTCTTATGATCTAATCATAGTTGAAATTTGACTGTAATCCCATCATCTATAGTTTGGCACCCACCATGGGGCCCTTGGCCATATACACCCAAGATTCACAAAGCAACCATATTAGACTACCATGAACAATAGGCAGAACTACTATATAACAATCCCAGTACTTAGCTGAAAGCTTCAACATCCAGAGGAAATGCCCATATCACCAACCTGATGTGTTTGGTTGAAGAGCTTACCCAAAAGCACAATACCCAACAGACGCAAATAGAAAGCATCAATGCAGAAAAATAGAACTTGAGAAGCCAGTTGGCCACAATGACCATGCAGGCTGCCTACTCGTACTAGTACAACTTGTACACAAGATACTCAGTGGGAATGAGCACCAGCGACTGGTAACAAGCCACGCCCTACTATCCCCTAAGGGATGCAAGCCACTACTCATAGCCCCGTGGCTCCAAGGCAACCTCCATCCACACTAGGGAACACCCCAACAGCTAACGATAGACGAATGTAGACACAACAGCACCTGAATCCAAATCCCATAGGAACTCCTCCTCGGCCCGACACTTGATGCCAGAACTACCATAGCCGTCAGAATGTCCTATTCTGCTGGGGATGATGAACATCGAGGTGATGATGTGTGATAACTCTAGAAATTAGAGTTATCTTAGGCACTTTTAGACTTAAATGAACTTGGTTTAGCGAGTATTTGTGTTTTTGTTAGCATATTTTCCTTTGTTTTAGGTTTGTGTGATTTTTCTTATCTTGTTTGTTTGTTTGGTTGAAATCATGGCAAATATGAAGAAAAATAGGATTATTTGAGGGCTGATGTGCGTTTTCATTCTTTTATGACTTGTAGGAGAGTATAAACCGAAAATGCTGCAGCATTCCTTACAGCATTTTGTAGCAGAAGCAGTCAAGAAACTGAGCGAAAATGCTGCAGCAATTCCTGCAGCAAAGTTGTCCAGCTGGCAATTTGCTGATAAAGTAAAAGAATAGATGACAGCTCATATGGTGGGGGCCACTTCTTTGCTTCAGCTGGGAAGCTTCACACGTGGGCTTGGTTTGTTGCCCTAAAGAATATTATTTTGGGCATTGGAAAAGGGGGAGCCGCCAGAGGAAAAAGAAGAATCCGAAAACAGAGAAAAGGAAGAGAAGAAAAGGGCGAAAAACAGAGGAAAAAAGGGCAAGAAAATATTGGGCAAGAGAGAGAGAGATAGCTGTAGGGAGATTTGTTCTTCCATTTTTCACGGCCATTTTGAGATCAAGCAGAGGAGGAGAAGGAGAAAAACGAAAAGACCCATCTGTAGCCATTTGGAGTTTTTTTTCTTCATACTCTTGCTTGATTTATTTTCTGATTTTTCTTTCTTTGTTGAACAATGGATGACGTTTTTCATTTTGATTTTGTAATCCAAAACATGAGCTAATTTTCTTTAGCTAGGATTGTTGATGAACCTGAAATTGTGAGGATGATTTGAATGATTTGTTGAAATGTTGGGCGAATTTGTTCCTATTTATCTGAGTGCTTGAATGATAATTTCTATTGTTGATTGGCCATCAATATATAGGGAACTAGGCTTGTTTAATTCTGGAAAGGTTAAGTTAAGCTAGAAATAACTTGGATGATGCAAGTTCAATATGCTGTTTAAAGTTTATATTGATTTGTGAATGGTATAGGAATATATTGTTTGCCTTGTATAACCCATTGAAATTGATGCTTGAAATTGTGTTATGAGAACTAGATTCACATAGAAATATGTTGAAAAAGGTTTAATGACTTTTAATCATACTAAATTCGGAAGAATTTTATGATAAAATCGAATTTCGGTTAACAGGACAGGTTTTGCTGCAGCATTTCCTATAGCATTCGGGTTTGACTTGCAATTGAGGGGGATTTGGCAATCCTAGTTTAATTCTCATTCTTGATTACAAACTCTTGATTTAATCTTGTCGCTTTTGTCTATTTTAGTGCTTTTTCATTATACCCCCTTTAATTTTGCTTGTTTATTGCATTTTTCCTAATTTTGGTTTCCAAACGCAAATTAATTTGTGCTTGTTTCTTTTACAATTTATTTTAGTGAATCAATCCCTGTGGAGACAATACTCAACTCACCTTCTATATTACTTGTGCGATTACGTGCACTTGCGTAGGTTTATATACACTAGTTAATCGCGAACAATGTGCAATATAATATCCGAGGAAATGAGGACATTAGAAATACAAATGGAGCAGCGATTCACCATACAGCTCCACAAGGCAACGAGTTCAACTCCAAGGTTCGACGACCTTGCACATAGGTTTTGTGAGACACCCTTGACACAGCAAATCATGAGCATGCCTCCACCCAAATTTGGTAGCATCTCCTTTCCAAGGTTCGACAACATGTCTAGTACAAACACATCGATGACCACTTGTTCTAGTACAAACACATCATGCAATCGATGAACATTCCCACTAGCATGGTTGATGATATGATGTGCAAGCTCTTTGCACAAAGTTTGAAGGGACCTGCCCTTCACTGGTTCTGCAATAACCCTTTCAAATTTATTGATTCACACAATGAACTCTCACTAGAATTCATGAGGAGCTACCATGTCCACATTCAATCTGGAAAGACCACAAAGGACCTATGTAGAGTGGCCTAAGGACCAAACGAAATGCTACGTGCTTACATAAGGCACTTTAGCATAGCAATATCTGAGATTTCAAGATTAAACAATCGAATGGCGAAAGAAGCACTCAAAAAGGGCCTGAGGCACATGTCTCTCTTCAAAAACGAGACTTACACCAAATATCCATGACCATTCAAGATGCAATGTACTGAGCTAAAGGATTCATCAACTTGGAAGAAGAAAAAGAACATGTTGAATGAGAATTAGCACGAACCTGAATGGAAGTGACAAAAGCTCATGAGGAACACGAGGAAAGAACAACGAGGCATGAACGTATGCGGATGCCTTGCCGCAATGGGTCCTGTGATAATCAATCGTCGAAACATGAGCAAAAGCACCCTTTGTCACCACCTAAGTACGCTCTCAATATCTGCCTTTCAGAGCTTGTCATTCACTTGAAGGGCCAAGACTACGTTACTTGGACGAAGAAACTATTAGACAATCTCGCCAGGGACATGACCAAATATTACAAATTCTACAAGGATCACAACCACCATACTATCTATTGCAAAGCTCTATGAGTCGAATTCACTAAGCTACTGAAGAAGGGACATAGTAAAGAGTTTCTTACCGACACAGGGAGAAAGACATATGGGCTTGACAACAAGCCCAAAGAACGGAGGATCATGCAATAGATCGAAGACACACCATCACTGCCGCCTGTTTGAAAGTCCATCAGTGTTATTTGCGGAAACTGATGGACTTTCAAACATGCAGAGGAAGGCCCCACAACCCATAGCATCAATCCTTCTAGATGACCCGGTTAAGCTAAATGACCCATAATAGTGAGGCCACGAACCTTAGTTCGACACACGATGATGCGTTAGTTCTTAAGCTGAACGTATCCAACTGTGAAGTAAGTAGGATCCTGGCCGACAGTGGGAGTTTAGCTGACGTACTTTTTCTATCGACCCTTCGAGAAATGGAGATAAACGAGTCCGAGATAGAGAAATCAACCACGGTTCTCATTGGATTTAGTGGAGAATCAACTGTAATCGTTGGTAAGATTAAACTTCTAGTTTTCGCTACAAGTGAAAATAAGATGACCACCTTCTTGGTCGTGGATTGCCCATCAACGTATAACATCATCCTCGGCAGGTTGTGGATCCACACCATGAAGGCAATACCACCACCAGAGAATCAAATTTCTCACCAAGAGAGGAGTTAAAACGATTAAAGGAAACCAAGAGGTCACACAAACATGTTACCTCAATTTCATGAAGTTGAAGACGGATGACTGATTGTAACAATCATAAGTGAAAAAGGGGTTGGCCAATCACTTACAGCTGGCATCAAGTAGTTGGACAAGATTCAGATCGACCCCGACAAGCTCGAGCGACGAGTCAATCTTGGCTCGATACTTGATGCTTCATGACACCATTCAAACCAGTTAATCAAGTTTCTTGAGGACAATTGGGATTGTTTTGCATGGTAAAACAACAATATGCCAAGTAAAAGAAAAGGAAGCTTGGAATCGAGCTTCATTAGATCACAATGGTATCCCTTTGTGATCACTCATCGACTCATTGTCAATTCCAACCATAAACCAGTCAAGCAAAAGAGAAGGAAGCTTGGAATTGAGCTTAATTAGATCATAAATGATAAAGTGCACAAGTTGATCAAGGCAGGATTCATTAGAAAGGTTCACTACCCAGACTAGCTAGTGAATGTTGTCATAGTAAAGAAGAAGAATGGGAACTAGAAGGTATGCATCAACTTCACTAACCTTAACAAGGCATGCCCAAAGACAGTTTCTCATTGCCTCACATTGATTGTTTGGTGGACGCGACTGCTGGCTATGAACTTTTATCGTTCATGGATGTATTCTCGGGATATAATCAAATCCTAATGCATCCAGACGATCAAGAAAAAACCACCTTTATCATAGAGAAAGGAATATATTACTACAAGGTGATGTTGTTCAGACTAAAAAACGTGACACAACGTATCAAAGGCTTGTCAATATGATGTTCGCTGATCGCCTTAATAGGATAATGGAGGTGTGCATTGACGACATGCTGGTTGAGTCATTGTGAGCCACAGACCACATCAATCACCTAGCATATTGTTTCTTGATAATTAGACAATACAATATGCACCTTAATCCTTTCAAATACTATTTCAAAGTCTCATTTGGGAAATTCCTAGGCTATTTCGTTGCCCAGTGAGAAATCGAAGCAAACCCTAATCATATAAGGGCAATCATGAACATGCCTTCACCAATGAACAAAAGAGAGATTTAGAATTTCACTTGCTGAATCACAGTGCTCAAGAGGCTCATTTCACGCTTGATAGACAAGTGTCTACCATTCTTCAAATTGTTGAAAGGCGATAAGAAGTTTGAATAAACCAACGAGTGCCAAAACGCCTTCGACAAGCTCAAAAGGTATCTATCCATTCCTCCCATCTTGGCTAAGCCTCTAACTAGCAAGAAGTTGTTCTTGTACTTGGCAGTTACAAAGGCAACCATTAGTGCAATCTTAGTTTGAGATTCAGACAGCGGGCAATAATTGATCTTCTACATCAACAAGTCACTGCTTAATGCCGAGACAAGGTATCCAACCATCGAGAAGCAGGTTCTTGCCTTGGTCACCTCAGCATGGAAAGTGAGGCCATACTTCTAGTTACATTCTATCATAATGTTGACAACATATCCCTTAGAGCCATTCTCTACAGCCTAAACATATTAGGATGTTTGACCAGGTAAGCAATCGAATTAAGCAGGTGTGACATCAAGTATCGAGCATGGACTAAACTCCCAGGTACTTGCCAATTTTATTGTCGAGTTAACTACTGATATTTCACAGATGAACGACAAGCCTGAACAATCATGGACCTCAATGGTCGATGGAGTGTCAAATATAAAGGGCTCGGGCATTGGAGTCTATCTCAAGTCACCCAATAACAAGGTCATCCAATAATCAATCCGACTGAGATTCAGGGCTTCCAACAATGAAGTAAAATACGAAGCTTTGATAACCGGACTACAAAGGCAATGAGGGCTCGCAGGCTCAACATCCAAAGCGATTCATAGCTCATCGTCAACCAAGTACTTGGGGAATATATGGCGAAGGATCCTTGTATGGAATCCTACTTGGCAGTTGTACAATCCTTTAAAGCCCGTTTCAACAAGTGCACCATTGAGCAGGTTCTGCGAAGCTCGAATATGCAAGCTGATGCCTTCGTAAGCCTCAATTGGACATCCAAACCAAGCTCTTGATGATGACCTAGTTGGGTACGTCGAAAAGCCAAGCATCAAGTTAAAATCAACCATCACTACAGTAGTCGACATAGACAAATGGCGAATGACAATCATTGCGTACTTGCAAGACGGAACATTACCCGAAGACAAGCTTGAAGCCCATAAGATTTGGACTAAAGCTACGTGCTTTTCGCTTATCGTGGTATATTATATCGATGTTTATTCAGTGGTCCCTCCGCTTGTTGTCTTGGAGAGCTTATGTCTTGAAAGAAATCCATGAAGGTGAGTATGGGAATCATTCTGATAGGAGGACTTTATGGAATAAGACCAAATGCCAAGGCTACTATTGGCCTATCATGCCCACTGATAGAGAAGCCATCGTCAAACGATGTGACAAGTGTCAACGTCACTCTCCAGTGATTCATAAACCAATAGAACAACTGCGAGCATCAGATCTCTATACCCTTCATGAAGTACTCAATGGACATCAGTGGTCTATTACCACGAGCATTCAGACAACACAAATACTTGCTCGTCCTCAATGACTACTTCATAAAGTGGGTCAAAGTGGAGCCATATGCAGATATCAAGGACATGGACGTTGAAAGCTTCATCTAGAAAACATCATCTACAGATTTGGCATGTCTCAAGAGATTGTGAATGGCAATCGATCGCAGTTCATCTTGAGCAACTTTAGGAAGTTCTGTATACGGTGGAAGATAGAGCTAAGCTTCTCAACTCTAAGTACCTGCAGGATAATGGACAAGCTGAAGCAATGAACAAAATGATTGTCCAGAACCTAAAGAAGAAGCTTGAGGCTTGTAAGGGGAGATGGACTGACGAGCTCCATGACATCTTTTGGGCTTACGAAACTACCCTAAGACGAGCAACCGGCGAATCTCCATTTTCGTTAACATTTGGAGCAGAGGTGCTGGTCTTAGCAGAGATCGGTGCTCCCACACTTTATCACCAACTATCATTCCAAAACAAAGAGTTGAACCAAGAGATGCTCAATGACAATTTCGATACGCTCGATGAAAGACGAGATTAAGCCATTCTATGCATGGCAAACTACTAGTAATCAGTTGTACCCCACTACAACTCTAAAGTTCATCCATAAATATTCAATGAAGGATACTTGGTACTTTGCAAAGCCTTTCAAAACACCGCCAAACCTAATGCTTGTAAATTTGGGGCTAACTGGGAAGGTCCTTGAAGAGTTTTGAAGATCATTTACCCGAGTGTCTACCGCCTCGAAACGCTTGACAGTATTAAAGTCCTTTACAATTGGGATGCTCATCACCTTAGGAAATATTACTTGTAATTTCGAGCCAATTCTTGTAATTATTTATTTTCCTATGCATCATTCATTTTTGTAAAGGCTTGATCCATTACATCTGACGTTCGATGCTTTTTGAACCATATAAGTCGATGCTTAAAAATCTTTATACTACTGAACTACGTTTGACTTGATCCCCACACATGGGTATGTAGGTAGCTTGTGAACATATAAGTGAGTTTAGTCACATCATTAACTCAAAAACTTTGTACTACTGAATTACGTTTGGCTTGATCCCTACACATGAGTACGTAGACAGCTTGTGGACTATAAACGAGTACAACCCCTTTATCAAAACAAAAATATGTTCCATAAGTTACAAACATGGTGGCTACCATCGACGTTTGATTCTAGTTATCGAAACAAAAATATGTTCCATATGTTCATCATCTGATTCTAGTTATAGGTACTAAGAAGTAAACTCTTGGTACCATTCTAATGGACTTATAATTAGGATACGCCACTGCCTAAGCATGGCTGTCTTTCACGTTTGCTTAATCTTTTGGCATCCTAAATGATTGCCCGATCATTCATTTGAAAAGTCACCATTCACATTTAATCTATGATTGTTCACTAATCCTGATACGATCATTCATTTAGCACCCTAAATGACTAACTACTCTTTCATTCGAAAAACAATATATTCACTCAATCGTTTTGGCATTTGTTCAATAGACCATCACACCATAAAAAATCTAGTTCAAACGTCAGTTTAAAAATATTTGATATGGCTCACTGGAACTGTCTGATTATGTCTCACTCAACAATCGTTCCATTTGCATATGCCGTAGCCAATCTAAAGTCCCTAGGTTGGTTTTCACACATATCATTTCTTAATTGAAGCATTTGACAATGCAAAACATGTGGACGGAACTCCATATCGATAAATTTCAACATTAAATAATTACAAAGTAAGGGCTCGAAGCCTAACGTTTGAATTTTGGGCATAATGCCCATGGTTCAAAGAAAGCTAGCATGCAAGCCAAAAATTACAAAACAAAAAATTTTAATGTTCTGCAGCCTTCTGGGTTTTGGAGGGATCGTCAGTTGCTCGAGGCTTAGAAGCGACAAGGTTAGGCTATTGGTTGTTGAAGGGATAATTGAGGTCAATAGCTCGACGGTCGTTCCCAAGGCAGACATTGAGGTCTCGGCTTCAATAAAGGACTCCTCATAGAGTTCGATCTCCTCAAAGTCTTGCTTGTACTCCTTCAAGAGCTCGTAGCGAGCCTTGAGAGCAATAAGCCTTGTGAAATCCCCAATCGTTCTGCTTGATTGACTCTCTTAGGACATCGTTCTTAGCCTTCGCCTTGTCAAACCTGTCGACCATGCTACTCATCATCTCAGCTACCTCTTTCACTATTCGATTAAGAGTCTCCAGCTCCTTAATTAGGTCGTCCATGCTCGCACACACATCTTTGAACTTACATTCAATGTCCAGCAACTTTTTCTACGCGCTCCTTATCGATGGCTTTGAGCTCCCTGATTCGCTTTCTCTGCTCGATGGCCTTATCTGTGGAATGGTAGATTAATCTTATTCCCATAAGAATGCATTGCAAAAAAAAAAGTTTAATCAATGTAGTCTATAGTAAAAACAAGAGTAAGGAAGTTGGGCAAACAAACCTTCAAACCATCCCACGAGAATTCATTGAGATGATCTTGTATTTGGTTGTCATTCATTGTATCCATGTTAACATTAGTGATTAACTAACGGATAAGTTGAACACTGAATTTTTTGTTGTGAAGAAGGCTTGTCCCTGGAAGCAAGTTCACTTCTACGTCTACCTCCTCCTCCTCTGTGGCTTAAGGCTCGTTGCTCGATTCGGGAGTGGTTGCCTAATCTTGCTCCCTCTTTCTCTTAGCTTGCGCCTTCTTCACAAACTTTTAGCAGGCCTTTTGCCTTTTGGCAGGGGGTTGCTTCGACACATTTGAAGGCTCGAGGGATGATTGATGAGAGGAAAAGCAGGACGAATCAGAGCTCGAGTAGCCTCAGTTGCCCTCACTGCTACTGTTGCTTTCATAGCCTTTTTTCCATTTGCTTCTTCGCAAGAGTTTCTTTGGGGGAGAGAAAATCAATCTTCATCACGTTCAATGCTAATTCTATGATCAAAACTCTTCGTTAGATATTGGCTCGAGAACAACAAGTTCTAAAGAGTCTCTTGAATACTCCTCTAATCACGAATGGCCAATCAATCCATGAATGAATTCATTTAACTATACCTGATTGGATTATGATGAAGTCCTTCCAGAGGATTGACTATCTAAATTGACGAGACATGTTAATTTCGTTCCATTCTCGATTAGGCTAGGCAAGCAATCACTCGAGTTTCACCTTGAACAAAAGTGCTTTTGGTGATGGCTTCCTTAGTTCCTTACATGCAATGTAAAACGATGAAGTTCAACACATTAAAAACAATATTCTTATAACAACGATCGATGTTAGATATTTCTCTCAATACTCTTTGTTTGAGACTTACAAAAGGACCCCAGAAGGGGAAAAACGCGTTCGCTACTGCCTCAAATGAATTTTCGTTCACTAACATAAAGAAATATCAATCTTGCCAATATCTATCGGCATTCTTCATTTCACTGACCACTTGTCATTTTTGTCTCAGACACATTGAGTAGCGGCCATAGTCCTTTGTGTTCTCTTACAGGTAGTAGAGGGTAAAAAATCATCTACCATTAACTCGACGCCCACCTTGTCGACAACCATTATCAATCTTAGAAACACTCGCATCTTGTTTGGCATCAACTGAGGATTGCCAGCTGATAATGATCCATACACTGAATAATGAGTGGGTGAATCAGTAGTCAAAGCCCACATTCAAATTATATCGCACACATACAGATCCACCCTTCAGAGATAGTTCTGCTCATTCATTCGGGAAAGGAAGACGAAGTTGGACTTCATTTGGGAACCTGTATCTACACCTGATAAGAGCCAAGTCATCTACAATCAAGATGGAAAGGGGTTTGTCGTTCACAAGAAGGACTCCATGTTTATCTAGCGTGGAGGCCTGCTCAATCGAGCGATGGGAGGTATGGAAAGGGCTCCAACCGCTAATACCGTTGTTGGTCGATTCCTCTCAAATGCCTCATTGCTAGACTCGATGCCCCTTCTTATTTAGACGTATTCGTGCTCCTCCTCGAACGTCGAAGGACAGATACTAGTTCATCGTCTTCGGCATCGCTTTCCTCCATATCAATGCCTCGTTGCCTCTCACTTTGTCCATATTAGCTTGCGCATAGATTTATGGACGAACAGTGAAAGGATTTTGGATCTAAATCCTAAATCTTTGAAATCCCATGAGTTTTGGGATGAACATGAGGAATAAAAACCTAGATATTCGAAGAAAAATTCGGAAAAATACCACAAATCCCCAAACAAAATGACTCACCCAGTAGAAACACGCAAAACCAACCTAAACGACTCAGAATCAACAGAAAAACAAATTTCTCGGATTGAAAGAGCATAAAACAAAGAGAAGGAAAAGAAATTTTGCCTGAAAATCTTGGGTGACTTTAAGAACTCTCAGACTCTCTCTCTGAGGATTCTGGTGGCTTCAAGCAAAGAAACAGGGAAAGAAGGGGGGAGATGAAGAGTTATAACCCTCCAGGGGAAGATTTAATGGCTCTGATGCTTTTATCATGCCTCATCAAACGGCACGAATCATGAAACTTTCATATTCCCACGTAGAGAAATAATTTCACGCCTTTTCAAATTTCAAAAAGGCAACCGTAGTTTCAAGTCATCCAACTAGCACTTGCCAAGTGTAAAAAGATTCCTTTTCTCTCAAGCTCGGCAGCTATGATTGATTAGTGTTAGTATTCACCAAACTTGCGTGATTGAAATTCTTGATGATCAGCAGGCATCGTTCTACGAACGATGGTCATTGAACACTCTATCGAGAATCATTGCTCGAAAAAGTCGGGGGCTATCTATTGGTGTCAAATTTCTTTCCCATAATGTTATGATTGGGTCATCACAACCACTGGACCAATGAACGGCGAACAATGAGCCACGACAAATTAAGTGCTTTTAATCTCAAACATTCGGGCTTAGCCTAATAAATAATTACCACTCGCTAGGGAGAGTGATAAACGACAAATAATGGTGCTCGATCACTCGGTCTCAATTCCCTTGAGGCCTATAAATTTACCAAGTGGGGATCGGGTGAGCACTTAGTTCAACAAAATGAATGGTGAATGATTGTTCACTTGATACTTGACCATTTATTAGTCATCACGAATGATTAGTTCACCGTCTAGCCTTCATATTTAGCAAATAATTAACGGTGAGATATCGGTCTCTATAACTGTTAAGCCCACGATCAATCTTGGCATCATAGCCCATGTCCTAGTGTATATTTCGAATTATTCGGGTAGTGAGGAACGGCCCACTACCATCATGCAGGTTGGACCACGATCTTTCCTCTATAAATAGAGGAAGATCCTTCTCATTTAGGGGGGTAGAGGAGGAGAACCTTGAGTTTTTAATGTTATTTGTTAGAATATACCCAAAAATTGTAATATTTTGTACTAAAAGCTCATATAGTGAAACCACAGACTCAGAGGACGTAGCATGAAATTTTGACAAATCTTTCTAAATTTCAATGTTGCTATCCTTTACTGCTTTTATCTCAGTTTATTGTTCATATTTTCCAATTATGATTGCTTTATGATTCTTATATGGGATGTCTAAAGGCCCTATAATACCCATATGATATTTTTCTTATGATCTAACCATGATTGAAATTTGACTGTAGATCCCAGCATCTATAAGCATGATGAGGGTAGGAGGATGATATGCAGCAAACGAGACAGAGAATATATTGTTAAAACTAATAATAATAAAATAAAGAAGAGATGATCGAAATTTACAAATGTGTAGAGGAAAAAAAAAGGGCGGCCCAAATTGTGATATGAGGCCTTTTTTTTAATAAACTTATTTCACATTTTATTAATTTTTATTTTTTTTATTCAGTAGTATAACTTTTATTTTGATTTTTGCATTTTTTATATAATCAAATTACACTTAATATATAAATCTATACCTTGTCCTTGTCAACACATAATTATGTCCTAAAAATATCCAAGATATACTTGAAAAAGAAAAACTATAATTTGAATTATTTATCTTTTATACCATGTATTTTGCTTTTATTCGAAAATATATCATGCATTCAAAGTCATGCATTTTATATGTTTATATTACATTTATTGGAATTTTATGAGGTCTTCAAATTAAGTGTGGCTCAGAATTTTCTTTTACATAAAATGATAAAAAAAAAAAAAAAAGATTTTCATCGTTCCAGAAAATATCGCTAGCCTCTTCCATTCTTTCTGTCTTGTCTCTACTCTATATGTGGAAAATTTAAGGAAGAGCCAAGATATCACATCAACTGAAGGCAAGAATGTTCGATAATGAGAGAGAACAAGAATAATGGAGGCAAAGAAAACTAAAAACAAAGATGCATTTGAGGCATATTGATAATACTTTTTTTTAAGGCTTTGTTTGCCCTCATTATAAAGTTTGCTAAAGATTTAACGACAAATTACCACCAAGATATAACAAACAATTGAATACAATATCTAGCAATAATATTGTATTCCAGAACAAATATAAACTTTGTAATTTCTGGAGTTTTTAAAAGCACTCATGAACCATTACAACTATGTTAATCCATGTAACCTTTTCCAAGAGGTGCCTTTTCATTGCAAAGACATTTCTTTTATACAATTATCATAACTGATACATTATTTACTGATAATAATTCAGTTTTGTATGAAAATATATAACCAACAGAGCCAACGGCTCAAAACAACTCAAAAGACAAATTTGAAATTCTCATATCAGCACGAATTGTGCTATCACACGCCTAACTTGTGCGACCACGCCGCCCTCCTGGCCTGCTAGGCTAGCTGCAAGGAATGCCACCCTATAGGCCCCTAGGAGGGCTGCAAAGAGAGCGCCTGTGCTTGTGTGGTGTGGTTGGGCCGCTCTCTCAACCCTTGCTATCCTTTCAGCCCTCTTGGCCCTATTATGTGTTTTGATTTTAGGTCAAATCAGAGACATTTGACAATATCTCTTAAAGAGAAAACACCTAAAAAGAGAATAACTGGTCCAACAACAGAGATAAACTATGACAAGGCGAAAACAACACCAAGTTGTTGTCTGGGTGACAAACAGTGTCAATCTTCCTTTGCACTCAATGAAATTTGACAAAACAATTAAGGGGAAATCAATTGCTGTGTGGTTCATTGTATTAACACTATTTGTCCCTATTTTCTTTTTCTAGTAAGCACTCATAAAGATTTAGGTGTTTTATACAAGGGTTTTGGTTTTTTTTTTTTTTTTGGAGAGTGAGATTTTTGTTTTTGGTATTCAGATTTGTTAACTATTTTATAAAACCTAAAATAAAAATGAAAAGTGTGGTTACATGTATTGTCTAACGGTAAGATCACATCTAACTCCACTAAACGTACAAAGTTTAAATTTTTATATCTTCAAGTCAAAAAAAAAAAAAAAAAAAAAAGTAGTTGGGTATGCGAGTGTGTAAAATCTAGAATTGAATCAATAATATCTATTAAATGATAGGTAATTTAAATTTGTTGGGTGTAGATACAACCATTCAAAAGGTGTGCACAGAAATTTTGGCTTGAGTATTTAATTTAATTTAAAGCTTGAAATTTTTTTTGAAGTGTTTAAAGCTAGAAAATTAGACAAAAGAAAGACCCGAACTATTTGACAATTATTGTGCAATAGAATGACGTGGCCATTCTTGATTGGAGAAGTTGCGCTGGCAAATTCCCCTTAATGTTGTTTAGGTTGTTATGTTGACTATTTGATTTGTTTTTAAAAACCCCATCCGACCTTTTTTTTCTAAGAAAAAAACTTATTGTCTTTACTTCATTAGCATAAAAAAACTTTGGCGTCATAATGAAAAATTGTGAAATAAGATACAAAATAAAATGAGTTATGAAACTTAATGTAGATGTAATAGTGATTAGTTCTATTAATTTCATCGGCGTGAGTGAGGTTGTGCGGGATCACAACGAGTTTGTTTGTGCCATGTTTACTAATGTGATTCCTAGTTCCTTTGGCCCATACACAGCGGAATACATTGCTATCCGAGAAGGCTTAACTTTTGTTCACGATCTTGGGTTACTGGTCCATGCAGTGGAAATCGATGCCCTTAATGTTATAATGGCTATCCAAAGTATTCCTTCCTTGGATGATACGAGCGTTGTGTTGGAGGCTATTGTGAGCTACTAGCTTTCTTTAATGGTCCTAACCTCTCTCACATTAAAAGGTCTTAATCATGTGGCACATTTGTTATCCCATTTTGCTTTCAATTTTTGTTCTTTAGCTATTTGGGTTGATGAAACTCCCAAGTGTATATCCAAGCTGTGTTTGTTAATTCCATTATAAAATAAAAGCAGACCCTTCTGATTTTAAAAAAAAAAAAAAAAGAGAGAGTTATGAAAACAATACCTTAAAAAAAAAACAATATGAAAGAATTTACCATCTTGATTCGTTAAACAAATAATATTACAATAACCCCATTAAAGTCACTATTTTCTGATTGTAAAATAGTTTAATAGTATAATGTTATTTGGCAATTAATATTAATAACATTTATTGCTACTATTATTATTATCAATCAATATGTTTTAAAATATGATTATCAACTTTGCCAATTGTAGTAATCCTTGTCCTTTTTCCCCCTTTAGCTGGTGGGTAAAGAAATGTGAAAAAAAGTAATACAAGCATACATCAAATTACTCTAAATGATCAAAACAGCCATTTATTAATTAAATTTTAAAAGATGTAAGAGTTGGAATACTTTATTTTCAAGTTAAAAAAAAAAAAGAAAGAGAACAGTGAAAAAACCCTAAAAATTCACTCTTAAACTAAAAAAAAAAAATCGACAATCTTACAAGTCCTTTTTTCGCCTTTTTTTTTTTTTACTACATTCATGTATATTAAACTTATCACACAATTATTATTTACACTTTGAATTTTTAATATTACTTATCTACACTTTAAATTTACAAATATATATTTAATTAAAGATTTTAATATCAATAAACTTGTGGTAAAATAAACAAAAGTGACCTTTTTAATTGACTATCAGTTATAATTACGTAATAAATAATGAACGGAGAAATAGTTTTTTAATTTTTTTAATTTTTTGTTAATACTGTCAAGTCAGTGTTAGAAAGCTCCCACGCTTTTTTTTTTTTTTTTTTTTGTCTCTCTTTCTCTCTCTCTCTATCCTTTTGATTTTGATTTTTGGTAAGAAGTCCACGTTTATCAAAACTTTCAATTTTTGTGTGTGTGTACATTTCCACGATAATCCTTTCTCTCTCTAAGGTTCTCTCCCTTGCATTTTGGCATATTCCGCTTTCTACCATCGTGTAAACAAGTCAGTCATTGTTTTTTATTTTTTCCCCTCTCTCTCTCTCTCTAAAGAGAAAACACCTTCTCTTCTGTGTTCGTTCTGCTTCTTCAACATCCTTTTGGACAAAGACCAAAGAGTTTTAGAGAGAGAATGAGCAAGATCTCTCTCCTCTCCCACTTTCGCCGGTAATAATGTCTCTCTTTGCCCCATCCCCTCAGATTTCCTTCTTTCTCTTGATCTCTGTGTGATTCTCGTCTTTCATTTTCCTTTCTTTCTTTCTTTTTTTTTTTTTTTTTTTTTTGCTATAATTGAACTTCTAGGGTTTTTTGTTCCCGGATCTCGACTAGTTTTGTATTGCTTTCACTTCGATTTGTTTCGATTTTTTGCATCTGAATTTGATACGCTTGCTCCGAGCTCTCCGTTGTTTTCGTTCGTTTTCTGCTCTCGCATTTTCTTCGAATTCAAATCCGGCACTTGGAATTCTGTTTTTCGTGAGGTTCATTTTGGAATTTCGGTTTTGTAAATCGGTAATCTGTTTAGTTGTATTGCTGAAATTTTTACAAATGTTGGAATTACTGAAATTCTTCGTAATTGATTTGCCATGAATTTTATGTGTATTAATTATCCAAAGGAAGAAGCTTTTCCTTACGTATTTCAAGCATTTGGGTGTGAAGATCTACAGACTTATTTCTATATAAATATACATCTGTATCTAAATGTTGTTGTTTTGCTGTTTGTTGCCCGATCAATATGATTACAAGAAATCCATTTGCCTCTGCCTCTGCCTCTGCTACATTTCATCTGAAAGTTGAAGTTAACTAACAGCGGCTTTTTTTTTTTTTTTTTTCTTCGATTTTCTAGGAATTGTGTTTTCAGAGAGGATAAAGTTTAGACTCTAAAAAGAGTTGTTGGAAAGCAGGTTGTCCGTAGGTGACGTTTAGTGCTTTGACACTTGCATGAGGTGAACTTGCACTCATAGTTTTTTGTTGGCTAAAGAAGAATCTTCAAAATTCAGCGACCAGGTTCAGGGGGTGACTTGCCCCAAGGTGGCGAGTACAACCCTTTTCCTGTAGCTCGAAGGGTCAATTCCGCCCATACAATGCTCATGGATGGGGATTTGGAGGATGGTAATTTGGGGCCTTACCAGGACAGGCCGAGGACCTTTCCCAATATGCGCAGCAAAGCTTACAACCCATTGGTACGGATCATAGCGACAATTTTGTTTCATGTTGTTATTTTGGTGAAAACTCATTCTTTTTCTCTTTTTTCTTTTCTAAATGCAAGCTGTGTTTTCATTTGTTGTTGTCGTTGTTGCAAAGTTCTAGTTTTCTTATTCTGTTTTCATGTTCTATGCTGGGCCAATGTGATTAAAAGTTTTGCCATTAAGATATTTGGTCTGTTTGGTGGCACCTTTGTTGTTTTGGTGCTTTTTTTTTTTTTTTTTTTTTTTTTTTTTTTTTTTTTTTTTTAATCTTCAGGATGCTTCTAGAGTCTAATTGTATGCTTTTTAACTTGATTTGTTTTCAATTTGGAAATGCTTAGCACCTTTGTTTTGGCCTCTAACTCTAATTCTCTTTTGCTGATTTCTAAGTGCTGAATGCTGACAACAGAAACTTGTTTGTTTTTGCAGATTTTTCGAATCTTACTTGGGATAAATTTCCGGGTTCTTTTACTACTTTTGTTCTTGGGATTTGGGGTGGTCTTTTTCATTGGAGCAAAAACTTCTCCCATCATCGTGTTTGTATTCTCAGTTTGTATTGTCAGCTTTCTTTTCTCCGTATACCTTACCAAGTGGGTACTTTCAAAGGATGAGGGGCCTCCTGAGATGGTTCAGGTGCATCTACTTCAAATATTTTTTGCTTATAGACTTAGTTTACGAATGAGTTAATGTTTTGAATCTCAATGGGCTGGGTGTTCTTGAAATCATTGTTCATGATAATCAATATTTTTTTCAAGTGCCTCCTTGTGCTCTCTTTCAGATTTCAGAGGCCATACGAGATGGAGCTGAAGGTTTCTTCAGGACCCAGTACGGGACTATCTCTAAGATGGCCTTTTTGCTAGCTTTTGTCATCCTTTGCATATACTTGTTTCGCAGTACAACTCCTCAACAAGAAGCTTCTGGTATTGGGAGGTGATAACATAATTCTTCTTTGCACCCTTCTCCACCTCTGCCACCCAAACTTTTGGTGAATACATAATTACAGTTATAACTTGCTGATGTAGGTATACTTCTGCCTATATCACCGTAGCTTCATTTCTTTTGGGAGCTCTGTGTTCAGGGATTGCAGGGTATGTTGGGATGTGGGTGTCAGTTCGTGCAAATGTTCGTGTCTCTAGTGCTGCGAGAAGATCTGCAAGAGAGGCATTGCAGGTTTGTGTCTCATTTAGTTACTCCTCTACAACAGTTTCAAAGTTGTATTTTAAGAGAAAACATTATGTGCAGGTAGCTGTTCGGGCTGGTGGTTTTTCTGCTATTGTTGTTGTTGGTATGGCTGTAATTGGCATAGCCATTTTGTATGCCACATTGTATGTTTGGCTGGGGGTGGACTCATCTGGTTCAATGAAGGTTACCGATTGTAGGTGTCAACTTTCCTTGTTACTTGACATCGTTTTAGTTTTGTCTCATTCCTATTCTGTTATGTGGGTTGGTATCCCCATCCCATTTACTACTACATCTGATCATGGTATTCAATTTTGCGAATTGTGGTACAATTTAAACTGCATTTTGATTTTTTGTGTTGCTTAGATTTTGATTTTTTTTTGTTTTTTGAGTTGTTGATTATTTAATTCCTATTCTTGTACTAGGTTAGCAGTTTAATAGGTTAAAGTGTTTTGGTTTTTGTTGTTCCTATTTCTTTTAAGTTTGACATGTGATGCTAAACCGAATACCTGTAAAGATAGTGGAGCAGCTGTAAAGAGGGTAACTTGCAGACTGAGTAAACAAAAAACCTGCCAAACTAATACACTCTTAGGGGCAGCCCTTTGGAAGGTCTCTGTGTCCATATTCATGACAAAGTGTGATTTGAATCTTAAACATATAGACTCCTGAGAACTTAATATTTTCCTCCCTATGTTTCTAGAGTCCTTTTATCATCCTAGTATTTAATGTTCTATCACTATTGTGGTTATTAATTTTTATTTTATCAAACCATTAGGATTTCATGATTTGCTGCTATTTTGGCTTCCAATGCAAAGATGTGTTGATTTGTGCTTCTTTGTATTTTAGATGAGATATTTCCACTATTAAGCCTTTTTTTTTTTTTTTAATTTTTTTTTAAATGCTTGTTTCCTTTGTATTGCTTTTGTTCTAGGATTTGTTTACTTATGTCTTTTTTTCCACTAGCTGGTGCTTGACCTTTTAATGTACTTGTCTTCCAGTGCCTCTTCTTCTTGTTGGATATGGCTTTGGAGCTTCTTTTGTTGCCCTGTTTGCACAGTTGGGTGGTGGTATATACACAAAAGCAGCAGATGTAGGAGCGGATCTTGTTGGAAAAGTAGAGCAGGGAATTCCTGAAGATGACCCTAGGAATCCTGCGGTGATTGCAGATCTGGTAATTATTCATGTAATTTTGGTTTTATTCATGAGCCATTGCCTTTATTATTGCAGCTTTGTTATGATTCTTACATAGTTGTGACTCATGTATTTTCTGGGCATGCCAGAATCGTAAAATGTGGTTTAATCCTTTTTGCTGTAGATGAAAACTTTTCTCAACAGATTCTGCTACTTTTCCACTATTTTTCTTTGATGGTTTTGTTGTTCCAAAACTGCTGATTTAACTTTGATCCTTGAAAATCACATTAAGGTCGGAGACAATGTAGGCGACTGTGCAGCTAGAGGTGCTGATCTCTTTGAAAGTATTGCGGCTGAAATAATCAGTGCTATGATTCTTGGGGGAACAATGGCTCAACGTTGTAAAATTGAAGGTAGGCATTTTAATTTTAATTTTAATTTTGTTTGATATTGTCACACAGATAAGTTCTATTCGACTTTGAGCCTTTTTGACCTTTTTCTTAGAGTCGGCACTAGTATGGTTCATGTAGGATCATCATTACTTTGGAAGATTCAGCCCTGTATTCTTGTTTGTGCAGATCCATCGGGATTCATATTGTTCCCTCTTGTTATTCACTCGTTTGATCTGGTTATATCATCTGTTGGAATTCTATCAATAAGGAGTACACGTGATACTGGTGTGAAGGCCCCAATAGAGGATCCAATGGCCATTCTCCAAAAAGGATATTCTGTAGCTATTGTGTTAGCTGTACTGACGTTTGGTCTGGTAATCCTCCGTCTATGACTCCAATGCGAGCTTGTTTAATTTCTTTAAAATTGCAGCTGCTTATCTGCTTTGTTTTATATTTATTTTTATTCATCTGGAAACAATTGGACTTTTACATCTAAGTTTATTCCGGTGATGGATGCCTAATATAGTTTCTTGTTACTTTTTATTTTTAATTTTAATTTTAATTTTTAATTTTATGTTTATTATTATTCTAATGCTTTGTAAATGGTGTGGTTTTTGGAATCACTTCACAGTCTACCCGTTGGTTGCTTTACACTGAACAAGCACCTTCCGCGTGGTTCAATTTTGCTTTATGTGGGCTAGTTGGTATCATCACAGCCTATATTTTTGTCTGGATTACCAAGTACTACACTGACTACAAGCATGAACCTGTACGCACATTAGCTCTTTCTAGCTCCACAGGTCATGGGACAAATATAATTGCTGGGGTGAGTTTGGGCCTTGAGTCAACTGCTCTTCCTGTCCTCGTTATTAGTGTATCTATTATCTCTGCCTTTTGGCTTGGTCAAACCTCTGGACTGGTCGATGAAGCCGGAAATCGAACTGGTGGGCTCTTTGGCACAGCTGTAGCGACAATGGGAATGCTCAGCACTGCTGCCTATGTTCTCACTATGGATATGTTTGGTCCTATAGCTGATAATGCTGGTGGAATTGTGGAGATGAGCCAGCAGGTGACTCATGAATCACTGAATTCTCTGGATTTATTATTTCAGTGATTAACAACTTCTGAGAATTTTAGTGCCCTTTTTTTCTGAGCTTATATAACTTTGAGCAAATACTTCTTTTCAGCCAGAAAGTGTTCGAGAGATTACAGATATCTTGGATGCAGTAGGGAACACCACAAAGGCGACAACTAAAGGGTTTGCAATTGGATCTGCTGCACTTGCGTCTTTTCTTCTGTTTAGTGCTTATATGGATGAGGTTTCTACATTTGCTCGTGAACCTTTTAAACAGGCAAGAGAACCGTACTTGCAATGAGGTTTTTTTTTTTTTTTTTTTTTTTTTGGAGCCTGTTTCTTCATTTGAAACCTTTCGTTTGATTTCCAGGTTGATATTGCCATTCCGGAAGTCTTCATTGGAGGGTTATTGGGCTCCATGCTTATATTTCTATTTAGTGCTTGGGCTTGTTCAGCTGTTGGTCGAACTGCTCAAGAAGTTGTTAAAGAAGTTAGGAGACAGTTTATTGAGAGGCCTGGTATAATGGTAAGTATTATAGAAATTCCTAAATCGTAGTTTGATTTTACTTTTTGGTTCATTATATTCTCATAATATGGAATTTCTAATGGCTTTATTGCTGCAGGACTACAAGGAGAAGCCTGATTATAGTCGTTGTGTTGCTATTGTAGCATCCGCATCCTTGAGAGAAATGATAAAACCTGGTGCCTTGGCTATTGTTTCACCTATAGTAGTTGGTAAGTTGATCATATTGTTTTAGAAATAATTTTCATATGAGTGTTTATGCACATACTTGTTGATTTCATAAGTAATGAAACTTGAGCACTTAGTGTTCATGAAACGTTAAACTTAGTTTAAGTTCATTGAACTTGAGCACATACATATTTGGTTTATGCACCCAATTTTGTCCTTCAGCTAACAATGTTTTCATTGAAACTTTAAACTTTAGTTGAAGTTAATTTCTCAATTCCGGTGTTCATCTTGGGATCTTAACATTTTATCACTTGCAGGAAATTTTAACTCCCCTCTTGCACTCTCTGTCTCTTACTAGTATTTTTATTCTTCTCTGTACAAGGTTAAAAAGTTGCTCATATCATGGGGGATATAATTATGTTTGCTCATTTTACTTGCAGGATTTCTGTTCCGGATTTTGGGATATTATACTGGACATCCTCTACTTGGGGCTAAAGTTGTCGCGGCAATGCTAATGTTTGCAACAGTTTCTGGTATTCTTATGGCTCTTTTCTTTAACACAGCAGGTGGTGCCTGGGACAATGCAAAGAAGTACATCGAGACTGGTGCTCTTGGTGGTAAAGGAAGTGACTCTCATAAAGCTGCAGTAACGGGAGATACGTAAGCCTTCTTTGTCCCCTTTGTCTGCTGCTACAGTAGGAGTTGGAAAAAATATCCCAAAATCTCTAGAGCTTGGAGTTACTTTATATCGGAAAGTGATTTATCTGTTTTGTGCACTTTTAATCGTTTTAGTCTGCTATATTTTAACTTGTCGAGGTCTCTAGAGTCTCGGTTACTTTTTCCATGAACTGGAGCAACCCCCACCCCCCACCAAACACACACACACACACACGTGCGCGCACACACACCCCAAAAAAAAAAAGGTCTAAATGCGTGTTTGTGTTCTATGCATATCCTACGTTCTTGGCCAGTAACATATCAGGGTTTACAAGCTAGCTGGTGGACCACTTGAGTTTTGAGTTATTTTACAGTTTGCATCTACAATTTCTATCTTCTTCACGAACTACAACGGCTGTTCGAGTAAATTAAGATGTAGGCAACAATGTTTCCTTAACATATGCCAGTGTGAACGAGGAAATTCCTTTCAGCTATTTCACCTTCAAATTGCTGTCTTTATAGTTTATTTTATTTATTTTGTTAATCTTATTTCTCAAACTTTGACTTTTGACTAATTGTTCCTTTCACTGATTGATTTTCCACCCTTGGGTCCTGCAGCGTTGGAGATCCATTTAAAGACACAGCCGGTCCTTCTCTTCATGTTCTTATAAAAATGCTTGCGACAATAACCCTCGTTATGGCTCCTGTCTTTCTGTGAGTTGCTTATATTTTGACTGGTATCACCGGCAGCGTATTTGCACCCATTTTTCTTTATAACTTGGGTGATTTTGCAAATATACAGATAGGTGTTTGAAGTAGAAATGAGGAGGGTGCCTGATGTAGTCGTTATACCGATTCCTTCACTTAAATCCTGAATGAATAAAAAAGAAGAGATGCTAATTAACTGCTTATTTTTAGTGCGAATCGTTTTAGTTGTTATATTCACCGCACTCTCATGAACTAGTTCGATTCGAGGCTTTTTGAGCCTTTTCTTACGGGTGTCGATTCCATTTCAACCCCCTTCAATACCAAATGTTTCTCTCTTTCAGTCTGTCTATGATTATTACCGTTTAAAAGCTCTCTCAAATGTCTAAAATCTGCATGATTATGTTGGGAACAAGTTTCTCGTCGTCTAATAATAATAATAATAATAATAATAATAATAAAGCTTCTTTCTTTCTTACTTTTTTCTTTTTCTTTTTAAATAATAATGCCTGAAGTGTATTTTCTTGTCATTCGATTGGAAGAAATCCGTGTTTCTATTATTATTAAAAAATGCTTTATGAGGAAGTTTTAGATCCTTGTCTCCCTTTGGTATTTGAAAAAAAAAAAAAAAAAAAAGGAAAAAAAAAGGGAAGAAATAAAAAAATTGAATAAAAGTTATTCAATTTATTATTCAATTTATTATTCAATTTATTGGATGTCATGGTTTTCTTGTATCCTTTAATATATCAATTAATCATTGGGGGGTCTATTCTCCCCACCCTTCTTAATAAAAGAGACAAGGATTCTAGAAATATTCTCCACAGAGCCAACCTTAATAATCGAAGAATAATAATACATCATTATTAATAAAAATTCTTATTAAACACTAAACCATAATTAGTAATGATCAGAGAAAGGGAAAAAAAAAAAAAGAAAAAAAAAAAAGAGATGACGATTTCTGATGAAAACGAAATTACAAGGTTTTTTTTTTTTTTTTTTTTTAAATTTTAATTTTTAATTTAATAGTTGTATGTTAAAAAAAGGGTTTACCTGTTGCTCAAGGGGCAAAAAAAGATAAATACAATTTAGTATAGGGGTTAGTAGTAATTAAAATTTAAAGATCTAATTGTCGAAGCTAGGATCTACAGTCAAATTTCAAATCAAGTTAAATCAATAGAAATTTACATATATGAAATATTAGGATCCCTAGACATCATTAGCGAGTATCATAAAGCAATCGTAATGCGAAAAGAACACCATTGAAATTTAGAGACGTTCACCATAATCATGCTACGTCTTCTCAAGTCTGGAGTTTTTTATGAATCTAAGTACAAGGCTATAATTTTCTAGGGAAAATTTGACAGAATTTTGAAAAAGGAAAAGAGGAAGATCCTTAAATGAAAGGGTCTTCTCTTATTTATAGAGAGTAAGTAGCGGGTCCAAATTTTTAGGACAGTAGTGGGTAGTTCCCCACTATCTTGGTAATTAGAAATATGTGTAAGACGTGGGTTACGATTGATTGTGGGCTTAACGGTTATGGAAGTCCATCTTCCATTGTTCACCATTCGCTCCAGGTGAGCATCGGACAATGAATCGAGTACCATCTACGATGGGTTATTGCTGAGCATAGGTCGGGCAATCGAACTTCATTGTTCGATGCTCGTCGAATAGAGTTAGTTGACGAGTTGAACGTAAAACTTAGCAATTTCATGGGTTTTAGGTCAATGAGACCCATATTGTGTGGTCGATGGACCACGATTCAACGTTTGTTGGTCCTTCATGTAAGGATAAAGAATCAGATGTTAGGCTGAGCCTAAGTCTTTGGATAGCATCCAAGCTATTGACAGCATAGTGAACGGTCAATGGACCATGTTTTGATGTCCATCGCTTCTTTAATGGGGAATGAAGAATTGAACATTGGGCCAGACCCAAGTTTCTAGATGACATCCTGATACAAACCATGTTAACAACGTGATGAAACCCAATACTAAATTTGGAAACAACAAGCCAAGATCTTTCAAGTTTGATGGAAACTGCGACCCATTGCTTAGCGAAGTAAGAACCTTGATATAGTAAAGATGCCACAAACGGTTATGGAAGTCCGTTTGATAAGTCGATTTGAACGCTATAAGAAATCCTTGATAAATTCAAATAAGTTTCTTCAAGAACTCAAGAAGAATAACTCACAATATGAATAAACATCAAAAAAACTGATTTCATAATCTGAAAAGTCAGCCATATATAGCTAAATTTACACTTATAAAATTCCTAATCTACTCCTAAGGACAAACATGCCAAAAAAAACCTAAGAATTAGATATATCTAAACAAAAAATACTAATATTTGAGTTAAATTCAAATTTTAAACTAAAACTTAAAACTAAAAATAAGATTACAAAGAAATCAAATTTTGATCAGATCTTGTTTTGAATTTTGAACATTTTGAACTCTTGAAAACGTAATCTTGACTTGATTTTTTGTTAGAAAATAACGCCCATTTCAACTTTGGAAAATAAAAAATGTTCACATCAGCCTTGGCTCTCTTCCGAATCAACTTTGATGAGTAAAATTGGTCTTTGTTCACCATCAGTAGTGAACACACCCTCTTCTTGCTGTAGAACTCTCCGGACTAAGTTACTCAACTCTTATTTGAATCTTTTATCTCGAGCTCTCGTCACTATACCAACTGGAACTTGAATTGGTTCGTGAGAATTTTTTTAAGTCTTGATTTCCTCATCACATCCGGGTGATAACTCTATGAAATAGAGTTATTTAACATACTCTTAAACTTAATAATTGTTGATATTTCAAGATAATATGTCTTAGTTTTTAGTATTTTATATATTACTAAATAGTTAATTTAGTTAAAGAAAGGTTTAAGAGTTGTAGATGATTTTGGCCTCTAACATATTTTTAAGTCTAATTTTGTGTTCTATCTTACAGCTGGAGCTCATGGTGCCAAAAAGAAGGAGGCCCATTGGACTAGAGAAGATGATGGAATAGACAGCTGGAGTGCATTTGGTTGCTGCATTTCTCACAGCAATGTTGCAATAGTGAAGAATTAACTTAAAAGCACTTACGGACCCACTTTTTGCTCTACAGCTGGTAGTGATTATTTTTCCCATTTCGTCTAAACACGATAGCTGTAAGAGGGCCACCAATATTAGCTATCAAAAGGGCACGTGCAACTAGGGCATTTGGGAGGAGTATTGATATAAAAGGGAAAGTTAAGGAGAAAGACAAGGGGAGCTATTCTGGGAGAGAAAGAGAGAGCCGAAAAAAGCACACCATCTATGGAAAAAGGAGCAACCGGTTCTGGAAAAGAAGAAAAGGGTAGAGGAAAGAATAGGAGAAGAAAAACACGAAGACAGAAGGAGGAGAAATCAAGAAAGTCAGAGGGAAGAGAGTGGCACGGCCTTAGACCCTTGGCTGGAAAAAGAGATTTTGGTTGCACTGAAGATCTCTAGATTTTTCAATTCCTTCTAATCCATTTTGATCTTTTAATTTTCTTTGGAACTATGAATCTGTGGATTGTGATTTATATTTTTAATTTCTTTGAATTGAACATGAACTAATTTCTTTAGCTAGGATTATTGATAGAACCAAGGTTGCAATGAAGGTTTAGATGTTGATTTAATTGTTTGGTGATTTTTATCCGCGTTATTCAAGTGTTTTGCATTGTTCAATTTCTATTGATTGACTGGCCATCAATTGGTAGAATATAAAAACTAGAATTAATTCTGGGAAGGTTAATTTTGGTTGGATTTAACTTGGATAATATAAGTGAATGATATATGAATATATTGTTTTCTTGTACAACCCATTAAAAATTGGTGCCTAATTTTGTGTTTGGAAAACTGAGATGCATAGGAATATGTTGATTTTGGTTTAAAGAACTAAAGACATAAATCTTTCAGAAGAGAATTGTGTAGAATTTTTAGTTAACTGGATAACTTTGCTACAGTATTCCTACAGCATTTGAGGTCACATTTGCAACTGAGGGGAAATTAGTAATTCTAGCCATTATCCATCATTGATTTACAACCTAAGCTTTAGATATTGCCACGTTTTACCTTTTGTTTGCATTTTTAATTACGCCCATTCATCTATATTCATTTTCTATAATTTTAGTACTCAATTCATTCTCAAATTTGTTTTAGAACAATTGGTTTTTGTAATTAGTTTTTGGTAATTCAATCCCTGTGGAGATGATACTTTACTTACTACGTATTACTTGTTCGATTACGTGCACTTGTGTAGTATTTTCGCATACATATTTTTGGCGAACACCGGGCTATTGAATGCATGGTGAATGGTGAATGGTGAATGGACTATGGTTCAATGTCCCTTGGTCATTGTGACTTAGGTATTACGCAATGGAGAGATGAAGTTTGAACCCAACACTAATTAGTGTGTGGTTTAAGAAAAAAGTGTTAGAAAGCAAACTAGAGGTGAAATTACCAATAGACAAGAATTAATAATGCACAAAATAGTGAAGTTATCAATCAATAAACTGTAATTAAGAAGTGATTATAATTCAATAAATTATATTAACATATTTCAAAATAATTAAAAAATAGTTATATTGAAATTAGTGAGGAGCCCAATACAAAAAAGTGTGTTGATTTTAGACAGTAAAGTCAGTTTGATGAAAAGTTGTTTTCTTTAACCTAATAAGGTAATGTACATCTATAGCTTTATGTAAAATTGAAATTATTTATCCCAAAAGGAGTTGTCATGAGACAGAAATGTCCATTTTGAAGTCAAGGACAATTAATTCATCTTTTTATATAATGTGAAAAACATATAAAATTGTAATAAAAATTAAATAAATTCTTAAATAATATTTAAAAATAAAATTACAAATACACATATATATGCAGACCGTTTGGTTTATAGGTTCGAAATAAACTTTCGAAAATTTCTCTGTAAAAATACTAAACCCCTCTATTGATGTCGGTAGTGTGTGAACTGAAATTTATGTTGAGATGTAACGTTTATCCTCACCCCACGCCACCCCCCCTTCCGCTCAATAGACTATGAATGGCATATGATTGGCTGATTGAATCACACATAACACGACGTAACACGATACAATGAGTCAAAAGGGGAATGGGGCAACTATAGTAGTCACATGTCGAAACTACTAGCAAGGTGAAACTGTCCAATCATCAAGTTGCCAGAAATGTTAACTAATAAACTTATGGCAGATAACTTTAGCCAACCAATAATTTGGGGTTCAAGATATCCTACACGTTGGACCACATGAACATATATCATGGTCTCCTACTCTCGTGAAAACCACAGCAATTTCAGAAATCAAAAGACATTGGATTGAGTGTCTTGTCTCTTCTTTGTTGTGACCCCGTGACTCATGTTTTGGCTCCTATCTATATATATGTGTATATATCCTATATATGTATGTATATATATTATACATATAGCTTCCAAGTGATACTTTATGAGTAGCATGCAACTTTTCTATTAGGTTAATATTGCAAACAAGTCGTTAATTTTCTCTATTGTAAAAAGAGATACGTTTGAAAAATGATAATGCACTTGCATCATTACTTTTTTCAATTAGAAATTTAGTTTAAAAAACTTTGGATTGTTATAGCGTTGTTCTAAAGCTAAGATTTGAAAATATTCAAGAAAAACAAACTTTAAGATGTCAAGAGTGTGTGTGTATTAGAATGTGTGGTTGTCAAATCATAAAAGAAGCTCCTGTATTTGTTAATAGAATTCTTTAGTACCTTCTCTCCAATGTATAATATTACTTGTCCATTCTCTAAAATACTACATAATTAGGGGATGTTTGATGAATGAGTTTAGTTTAAGATTTTTAAGTTTCAATAGTAATTTTTCAGAAAAGACAAAAAAAATTTTCAGAAAAAAATAAATATCATGATGACAAAAGTACAATTTAATTTAAAATGAATTTTTTGTCAAACAAGCCGTTAGTCTCAATGAAACACATGAAGTCAAAATCCAAGACCCCAAAACAACAAAAGTAAATAAATAAAGAAATAAAGGAATTTAACTGAAGAGTCAAAAAAACACAACTGGTATCCATACTCTTCATTACCTTCACCATTCTTCTTTCTAAAATAATAAAATAATATTGTTTCTCCTTAAAAAGTCCAAAAACGCACCAAACTCACTCACACAAATCTCTCAAACATGCCTTCCTCCACAACTCTCCTCTTCTTCCTTCTCTTTCTCCTCTCATTCCCCCACCACCACCACCATCTCCTCGCGGCGGTGGCGGCCGACACAGCCTTAATCCAGCAAACCTGCAAAGCCACCAAACACTACGACCTCTGCGTCTCCTCCCTCATCTCTGACCCCACCAGCCTGCAGGCCTCCGACGCCAAAGGCCTCGCAGTCATCATGATCGCCATCGGAGTCGCCAACTCCACCGCCACTTCCGCTTACCTCTCGTCCCAACTGCCGAGGAGCACCAGTACTACAGCTGCCTCCGACGCAGCCGCTGCTGCAGCAAAGAAGGCGGTGCTGAAAGAGTGTGCAGCTAAGTACGGCTATGCCGCCGAAGCACTGCAGGCTTCCGCACAGGATTTGGCGGCGGAGAGCTTTGACTACGCCTCCATGCACGTCACTGCGGCTGCCGATTATCCGAATTCTTGCCACAACGCCTTCAGGAGGTACCCGGCGTTCCCTTACCCTCCTGAGATTGCGCGCAGAGAGGATGGTTTGAAGCGTATCTGTGATGTGGTGTTGGAAATTATTGATAATCTTGGTTGGTGATCAGATTTTATATATATATATATATTTTTTTTTGTATCTACAAATGTTGTTGAGCACCAAATATGTGTATCAAACAATGTGGTTGCGTGTAAAACTGAGTAGAATCAAATTAACTTTCATGTTTTAGTGCTTTTGCATGGCAGATTGTGCGACTAATTAAGGTAATTAATGGAATAATTAGTGGATGTCAGATTGAATTACTTTTTTTTTTTTTTGGGCAAAATTTGTGTAGTGTTGTTGATATTATGAAGTACGTTTTTACAACTCAAAGGTTTTGCGAGCATGAGGCCCCGTTTGGGGTGATATCTCCAGTTGGTAAGACATTTTGAATTTTAAAATTTTAACTTTAAATCAAATTTTTTCTCTTTTATTTTTACAACACTCAAACTTTATAAGTTCATAATTTTCTCATTTCAAATTGAAACAAGATGATTTTTATATCAAAATACTCGTAATAACGAGACGAACAAAACAAGATTCATTTTACATTTTTTTTCCGAACACATCTCAAATTTTTGTAATATTTTCTATATAACAAAACTTGTCCAAAAATTTTACCTCCAAACACACATTTCCAATCTAATTTTCAAAACATCATCTCCCCAAACGGGCCGTGATTGTGTGTGTGTATGATTTGAATTCTGGACACCTTCCATTTCTTAATATTAGTTTTAAAAAAAATTATGATTGTATAATTTGCTTACTGCTTATCTTCTTAAAATAATAATAATTAAAATAGGAATTTTTTTACTTATCGTTCTTCTTTCAAATTTCTATATAATTGTATAAAAATTTATGTTGATAACAAAAAGTTTTTTCCCCCCCTTGTTGTTCATACAATGTCTTTCTTTCAAAGTAAGACTTGAAAATCAAATTTGAACTCACAATAAGGAATCGAGGAAGGACAGGGAATTTGACATGACCTTTTGAAGTACTCAATTATGTTCTTTCTCTATTTTATTTAATATTTTTTCCACTTTTTTATTTTTTTTTTTAAAGGGAATAGGTGTGAATACTGAATGCAATGGCTGACTTAATGGTCTTTCGATTGATAGGTGTATTTTGTCTATTATATATATATATATATATATATATATATTTATGCTCAGCTATAAGGAAGCCTATTATGCCCACTTAATTAGGTACAGATAAATATTGAAGAGGCAAAAGTGGGTCAAGGATTGTGAGTCTGTGAGTCTGTGACTAAATAACAATTCCCACTGACAAAAGGGATTGTCATATCATTTCCATTTGGTTGACAAAAAATTTGACTATACAAATCAACGCTATTATAAAAAGTGGATTCAACTGTTTTTATCCATCATGAAAAGATATTATGATGATTAAAAAATTATCATGAAACCCATAATCATAAAAATCTTTATAGATTCCACGACAGTTTAAAAATCACTGTAAAATCTACAAAAATAACACTAATGTGGTGCTATTAAGGAAGTTTCCACAACCGTTTCCATTGAAAACCGTGTAAAGTTGCTCTTCCATGACAATTTCCACAAAAAACCGTCATATAAAGTTGCTCTTTTGTGACAGTTTTCACCAAAAACCTTCGCAAGATATATGCTTAAAAAGGAAAAAAAAAAAAATAAGTGGTTGTCTTTGTGCTTTCCCTTGGGTGCCTATCTCCGAATTGTACTAAAATGCCGAAATTAAATTAAGGTTCTTATTTACAAGGTTAATTTTGAGAAAAAAGTCATCAAAAGTAAGGCAAAGGCAAAATACTAATTTCAAACAGCAAAAGAGTTAGTCATTCCTATTTTACACCCACTTTAATCCACTTATCATCCTACCAAGAACCAATAACAAAGTTAACTAGTCAAAGGGTGATCCTGAAGAATGAGTCCAATTTCTATCAATCCACCTACAACCACTGACTGAGAGGCCCCAATTTCTTGTCCGTACTGTTTAACCACTGATTTGCACTCCTTGCTAACAATTTGAGAGGCTCCAATGGCACGATTTATCATGGCAATCACAGTCTGCAAGAGAAAGAGAACCTTAAATATGAAGCCTAAGCATATGAATAGCAAGAAGGTTAAGCTACCAAGTTAAATTGAGTCGTGCATAATATTTGAATACATGGGTGTCATTAATAATAGTCCCTTTTTTTTCAAATTATATGGTGAAACTTTCAAACGAATAAAAGAGCGTGCAGGCGAACCTTAACAATAGCAACGTAATACTTAAGTAACAAAAAGCTTAGCCATCAGCTCTCGTAAACAACAAAAGATGAAAGCAATGGGTAACATGTAATGTGTCAGTCAACCATAGCACAATGTCGAAAATCGATGAAAATTTAACCACTAAAAGAGGAAAATTACCTGATTCTTCACGACTAGGTCACCTACTTTACGTTGTCTTTGCTAAAGAAACCTGAAATAGCTCCACTTCCATACTAAATAGTAGCAGATGTCCCCGCAAAACATAGGACAACAAAGGGTAAGTTATGACTGATTTAGCTAGCACAATACACATCAAATAGTATGGGTTAAAAACTATCAGATTTACTCCTTTAAGAACATAAAGGGTAGAAAATCAAATGCTTGCACAAATCAAAACACAAAGATTAAGTAAAATCGCATTTTGGTATCACAGCAAGTAGCTCAAAATCCTTATGATCATTCAACTTATAAGGGTAGAAAATCAAATGCTTGCACAAATCGAAACACAAAAATTAAGTAAAATCACATTTTGGTATCACAACAAGTAGCTCAAATTCCTTATGATCATTCAACTTCTCTTCAGTTTTGTATGCCTTGATGGAAACTTTCATCATATACATAAAATATTGAAAAAATAGACACATAATTAATAACATGAAAAACATGCAGATAATATACAAAGTTACATGAAGATTTGTACTCACTTAAGCCAAAATATATGGAAGAAGGAAAATCATGAAATTAACATTACTTGTTGCTTTGGCTTCCTCTCAAGCTCTGTCTTTTTGAACTGAAATAGCAATTACATGAACTATCAACGTGTACATGGGGAAAAGGAAAAACATGTTTAAAATTCAAACGTACATCATATTAGAGTCCAAGTGATCAGAATGCGTTTTCTCCTTTCATGCTACTTCTTGCAGCCAAAACTCCAAGCAACTAGAGCTGCAAAACTTCAAGCATGACCAAATCTTTTGATCTTGAAATCAACTCTCAGTTAGTAAAAAATTGGAAAAAATAAAGCAGATATATAGATGCTAAAAATCAAATAATGAAAACAAGATACCTATATATCAGTACCAATCCAAGACTAAGAAGAAGAAGAAAAAAAGGATGGTGGCATAGTACGCGATCAGTAGCTTCTTAAAATGAATTAAAAAATAAATAAATTACTTACGAGTTCCTAGTTTAGCTGTAATGACTAGTGCCAGTGAACAACAAAATGATCATTCAACAAAATGAAATAGATTTTAGCAGAGAAAACTCACGGAAATCATACTTGTGACTACATAAATCAGAAAATTAACCAATCGTCAAAAAAACTAACACCAAATAAATTTGTGACAGTCAAACTTTTGACATCAGAGAATTTCTATAGAAAAAATAACTTAAATCAGCATATTCCCCCTCCAAAAAGAAATTATAAAAGAAAAGGCCAGTGAATGGATTTACGTGCTGATTGGAGTGTTTCTACAAGATATTAGCACTGATTTAAGAGCAATATCAGCAACGAAAGAAATTGTTGTGAGAGCAACGGCAATGACAAACTTGATTGGAGAGAAATTGGGGAAAATCGTGGAATTCCAAACCCTAATCTAGCTATTTCCACTAACTATTTTTGATAAAGAAATCGTTACCTCCAAGTGATAAAACGAAGCAAAAGGGCATCAGACAGCCCCATGACTCTCTCCGCCAAGACCTTCGTCTCCGTGTATTAAAAGAAGCAAACTTTCTTACACGACGGCGGCGTCGCGAAGAAGACAGAGAGAGAATGAGGGAGAGGCGGAGTGCGGAAGAAAGAGAGAGGAGGGGGCAGCGGCGACGGCAAAGGGAAGGTGACGGAAGGTGGACGGGCAATGGCGGAGAGGGAGGGGGGTACGCGAGGGCATATAGAGAGAAAGAAGGTTTGTGAGGGCTTAGAGAGAGAGAGGGAGTTCGCAAGGGGAGGGGTTTTAAAGGTCGTTTGACAATAAGTTTAGTTTAAATTAAATTGTATTTTTTTTATCATGATTTTTATCTTTTTTTAAAAAAAATTTTATTTTTCTGAAAATTTTTTTTGTATTTTCTGAAAAATTACTATTGAAACTTAAAAATCTTAAACTAAACTCATTCACTAAACACTCCCTAAAATTGAAATCAAAATTTTGTTTTTTTAATTTTTACCTATAAACGGTAGTGGAAATTAGAGATTCCACAATTGTTTTCAAAAATCATCGTGAAATCTTGAATTTTTATGATTGTTTTAAAAAATTGTTGTGAAATCTCTAATTTTCACTGCTGTTTTAGAAAAGTAGTTCCATGTTACATTTTTTTAATATTTTACACGACAATTTTTAAAAATAATGTGTAATTTAGATATTGTAGCAGTGAGAGACTATATTCAAATGTCCTGCAGTTTTTGAATTGTTTTGGTATTAATACGCCATTAGAAAACTTCAGCATGTAAAGCACCAGCTAGATTATTTGAAGATTTTGTTGGTGCAATAAAAGCAAACCCATGAGGTAGTCAAATTTTGTACCAACAAAACCCTAAACCATGTTTGTTGAATAATATAAAATTAGAAAATCAACACTTTAAAAATCCAAAAACTAAATAAAAAAAACACCAAAATCAAAGAGGGAGGGAGGGAGGGAGGGAGGGAGGGAGGGAGGGAGTCGGGACCGAGCGGCATAGAAAGAGCATAGTATAAATTATGAGTTTCAATATGGTTTAAAACTGCCTTGAAATCCATCGTCATGGTATATCATCATAATTCACAATAGTTTTTTTATCCATCATGGTATATTGAAAGTATCATGCCTTCATTGGTTGACGCGGCTCTTTCTATGATGGTTTTTCAGAAAACTATCATGAAATATTTTATTTTTTACAAAATGATTTTCCATCGTAGAAAGTGATTCTGTGAAGAAAAAAAATTTTTTTTTTTGAATTTTCAGTTTTTATATGACTAGTCTATTCCAACTCAAATATCCAAATTTCACAGAATTAATCCTTGTTATAATTATTACATACACACCAATAAAAAAACAAAATAAACTCCTAAAATGCAGCGTCTTAACAAAGTTTGAATATTATAACATTGATCATCAAATTAAGAGTGCAGAACCAATTCTTTCAATAAAATCAAAATGACATAACCAATCCAATTTTTAAGTCAATATGTCGCAATCATTCCGGAATCTTGATTTCAACTTAAACATGTGTTTATTTATGGAATTTGTACCCAAACCTAAATCATGTCTCCACTGGTCATTCAACTTAGAATTTTACCTGTGGAAACCAAGATTCAGGTTTCGTCAAAAAATTTTCAAATATTTTCACATTTGTCGTGATAGATCTAGAAAATTTTCCCAGTAAGACGCATAAAAAGATACAAATGTTATAATAAAAAGATGAGTTTATATCTTAGCCAAAAAAAAAAAAAGATGACTTCATATAGATAAATAGTTTAGTAATTTTTATTTAATTTGATCAACTATTTTTTTTTTAGAATATTGATCAAGATATTTTAATTAGGGAGAAAGAAGTAAATGGTAGTTTTTATAAAATAATTGAAATAAATAGGGTAGTAAATAGTTCTAAATAACAGATTTATAAGGTAAATTATTTTAAGTCTTATAAATATATTATTTACCTTGTAAATGTACTATTTATCAAGTAAAATTTTCATTTACCTGGTAAATTTGTTATTTATTTCAACTATTTTGAAATCTTGCTTTTTTTACTTCAAATTTTTGTAAAAATGCTATTTGCTACATTTTCCCTTTTAATTCCTAGTTAATGCACCCCGTTAAGAATAACGATACCCGACAATGAAGAAGGAACCCAAGAACATTTTGCAATTAGGCTTGGATGGAAGACCTAGACCCGTTGCTTCAACAAAAACAAAAACCTTGGTATATTAGACCTCAATCCGTTGTTTAATGCGAAACAAGAACCTTGGTATAAGGAAGATGCCATAAACAGTGGTGGAAATCCGTTTGATAAGTCAATGGTGAACGCCACAGAAAATTCTAATAAATTCAAATAGTTCGTCAAAGAACCAAGGAGAAAATACTCTCACATTTCTAAATAATTAATTCCCTTCTTTCTTATTCATGTGCGCCTATTTATGGGCTGAATTATTACAAAGAAAATTTATAAAATAACTTAATTACATGCTATCTTATTTATGGTTAAAATCTAGTAATAATAGCTCTTACTTGCCTAAAATAGGAAAAGGGAATCTGAAAATTAAATGATTGTACATGCCAAAAAAAAAAAAAAAAAAACGAAAGGAAAGTTGACTAATAAGCTAACAAAATAAAAGATAAATAATACCTGAATATTCAACAATAATAATAAATAAATAAATAAAGGAAACTGAATATTTTTGAGTCTCTTTCTTGATTCACACGCCTATTGCATGGATTTGCATGGTTGATCTTCTTGATCCAAATTGACCTTAATGATATGAACCAATCTTTGCCATCCCTCATTATCGAGTACGCTCAATTCCTCTTGCTGAAATTTTCAGATTAAATTGTTGAGTTTGATTTGCATCATTCGCTTCCTCTTGGAAAGGATTTGTCCTCAGATCGTCTCCTCTTTATGCTTCCTCATGGTCGTGTTGAGATATGATCTCAAGGAGATTTTGATTTTAAGAACTCCGAATGTATCATACGGATTTCCAATCAAGAATTTCCAACAATAATTTTCCAACAAGAATATGTATCACACTAAATTTCTTCTTCTTACTTTTTATTTTATTTTATTTTAACTCAATCAGATTTAGTGATTTTTCTTCTTCTTTTTTTTTTTTTTCTTTGACGGTTTTTTTTTTCAGGTTCCTTTTTGTTTTCTTTTTCTTCTTCTTTTCTTTCCTCTCCACCTCATCCTCTCTCTACTTTTCTCTTAGATTTTCACTCATTTTCTTTTTCTCACTCATTTTTTTTTTATCACTTTCATTTTTTTTATCACTCTCTTTTTGTAGCCTCACTTGATCTTCAAATACTTGTTGTGGTGTCAAAGGTACAAGAGTGATTGGTCGTTGATTAAGTACAAAAGAATATTTATTTGTATAACCATCATGCTTCGCTCGCCTTGTAATATTCGAAATTTTTCAGTATACATTTTTTCCTTTTAAAGAAATTATTTTCAGCTTGAGAAAATATTTGTGAAAAAGCTCGGTTCAGGACTTTTGTAAAGATTTGTGAATGTTAATGGGTCGAGAAGACTCAAAAATTATTTCTAAACTCGAAAACGGACCTTTCAAGTCGAAAATGCCGGAACGGTACAAAATTTTACGAAAGTCAACTTTGACCGAAAAAGTCAAAGTGTGACCGACAAAAAGTCAAAGGGTTGACTTTCGAGATTTTTCAAGTTCAGTGCGGAATGAGTTCCGAGAATTATGTTTTAGGAACTAGATAGCAAGAATAAGCCGTAAAACGTCCCTAGAAAATCAAGCACACCGAGTTAGAGTTTAAGGACAAAAAGGGTTCGGAAAAATTTGAGAGAAATATTTTTCGATCAAAAATTCACACAGATAAATTTTGTACTTCGGTATGAGATAAAAATATTGTGTTTTGAGGAATCACAATATTAGAATTATCTGTATAGCACAAACGAAAGAAAAATTTGAGTTTTGAGAGCAAACTAGCCAAACAAGCCATAGCAAGCCAAGGACCATACCCATATCCATGACATCACTTCTCCACTAGCACAAGCTAGCCCATGTGGAGCTGCCCCTTCACTCCATCTTCGGCAGCTATAGGAAGGAAAGGAATGGGAAAAAGCCTTAATTTAAGGCAAGTAACCAACCATCCTTGTCCATAAAAAAAAAACCCCCCCATTCCCCTTTCATTTTAATTGTAAAAGTGAGCCAAACTCTAGCCCTTTTACTCAAGGAAGTTCGGCAGCAAGAGGGAGAGAAGAGATGAGAGATTCAAAGAAATTTTCTTGGGGTTTTGAGCCTTGGGTTTTCGGTTCTACAAGGGAGAGAGCAAGGAGAGTTTGTGAAATTTTTCTTGTGGGTTTCTAGGCTAAAGGCCGACCAAAAGAGAGAGGAGAAAGAGTGAGTGAATCTTGAAAATTTCTTGGGGCTTTTCTTCTTGGAGTATTCGGCTTGGTGGTGCAAGAAATAGCCAACAAAATTTTCTTGGATCCCCATTTTTCTAGGTGTGGCCGTGGGACTAGGGTGAGCAAGGAAGGAAGGAAAATTTTTGCAACCAAACTTGGCTTTGGTTGAGGTAATTTCTAGAGTCCTAATCCTCTTTATTTTGAGCTAAATTTGAAGTTCAATTTGAGGATTTGATCAGGTTGTAAGGACGTAAGTCCAAGTTCATTTTCGTGCCCTAATCTTGGTGTATGCTTGGTTTGTTAGAACTAGGGTTGAATGGCTTTGAATCTTGCTTGATTGTGTTAATTTTTGTATGATTTTTCATGCTAGAAACCATAGGTTGTGTGTCCCCTTTAGTGGTCGAAAATCTGCCCCTTTGGCAGCCATGGATGCATGCTAGTTTAGGGCTTAAAATGGTGATGTTGTTTGTGATGGAATGCAATGCTAAAACCAAGCAACCCTAGAGTTTTGTTTTTAAAATTTTTGGGTTGCATGGACTGTATGGATCGGATTTTGGGCTTAATGGGACATTAGAAAATGTTGTGTGTTTGAATCGTAAGCTCCCGAAGTGGTCGGTTGAGGTAGATTCACGAAATAGGACGTAAAACGAAAGTAAATCCCAAAACTGCCAAATTCGGATTAGAATCTGACCAGTTTTGGAAAAGTGAAATTTTAAGACCTTTAGAGGCCGGACGGGTTAAAACTCGAAACATGAAAGTTTCTCAGAACAATTTTTCCTAGAGGACATCGTGGACGGAATATCAAAATAAGACTCCAACGGCCTTCATTTTTAGCGAAACCCGTGGCTGATTCCAGACCCAGTTTTCATCCAGATTTTTCAGGATCAGCCATTTTCAAATGAAAACTGGTATCGATACAGGCAGAATTAGATTTTTCACAAAATACAAAAGTTTTAGCATTTTTCGAGAGCTATAACTTTCGTGAAGAAAAGTTTTTCAGATTCTTGACGGATTTTTAAACTGGGCACGTTTTATGAGAGATGTGCAGGGAATCCGAAAATTCCTGCACCAAAGTTTTACAAAATGTTTTCAAAAAAATTATAAAGTATTCTAAACCATTATTTTAACTGCGAAAACTGTTCCAAAGGCAGTTTTCGACCCTAAACGACATTTACAAAGAATTATTTCAAAGATCGGAATTTTATAAGAGTTTTAAGGATTTTTAAGGAAAATCTTGTAAAAGTGCAAAAAGAAAGGAAATGAAAAATTAAGTTAAGAAATTGAGTTTGAAATAAGAAGATGGATTTTCAAGATAAAAATGGTAATCAAGCCGATTACGGGCTGTAGCTGGGAATAGGACCCGAGTTACCGGGCCTAAGCCCAAAGGGCCCAGTATTAACAAGGGTTGACCAGTAGTTGACCAATTGGCAACTTTGGTTGACCCAACAATCAGTAAGTGTAACCTTAAGGGTTATCCAACGTAACCCTAAGGACTACCACACATTTGAAATGGGCCAAGAAAAGTGGGTCAAGGCCATTGACCCAATAAGAATAGTAAAGCCCAAGGTTTTAAGAAGAAAGCCTAGTAGTAAATCAAGAACTAGCATAGAGGTTATCCAACGTAGCCTCTTAAGGGATTAATCAAATTCAAATTAATCCCCCCGCAAAAAAAGGCCAAAGTGGACAAGTCAGTTATCTGACGGGGACATACAACTAGGTTATAGTAGGTATGTTGGTTAGGGTACCAACATTCTACAACTAGAAATAGAATCTCACCAATGTCCTTTCTCAAGCAGAAGAGGGCTTGTAGCGGTACTCCAAGTTAGGACGATGACCGCAAAAATACAGCAAAAGAGGGAAGTACAACTCCGTCTACAGCATAGGCTTTAGTTGATGCTTACCCAAGTAAAGTTAGATGTATGCTAAGGGTGAATGTTATGTTATGTGCTGCTATGTGATATGTCAGTTGCTATGTTATATGTGCTAGCATGCCATGTTATATGCAAATTCCATGCTAAGTGTATTAGTATGCTATGTTAATTGATGATCAGTAGGAAGCATGTTAAGTCTCATGTGAATGCTAGAATGAATTAGGATTTTGTGACATCACGATGCATGTTCACTAAACTCCTACAAGATAAATGAACTCAAGATAGAGTTAAAGAAATAGAGAAGAAAGAAAGAAGGCAAGCGAGCTTGCCGGTGTAGTACCACCCGTCCGAGGTCGGGTAGGACTGTGGTTTGAGTTGGAATGGGCTGACCGCCCCAACCACTCCATAGTCGCGCGCCAGATACGAACACCAAGGTAAGGGCCCTAAAAGAAAGATAAGCAAAGAAAAGTAAAAACGAGCATAACTGGACGATGTATGTTATAAGCATTGCTAGATTATGCTGTTATGTATGAGGTTATGAATTGTTATGAAATGGTTATGTTTGATTATATATATGTTAAGTTAGAAATGTTTTCGATATGGTCATATGTAAGTCGCGGACGAGACAGTTGTACTTGCTGAGCGAAAGTTCACTGTCTTACGTCTATGCTGTAGGTATGCAGCCTGTCAGTAATGCATTATGCAAGGTGGCGAGGGTGGCAAGGCGAACTGTGAAATCGTGGGATAGTAATGCCGCTACGCATTTTGAAAACTTCAGTACTTTTGTTTTGTAAATATGTTTATTTCAAGACACCTTTACTATGTAACACGTTTTGATTCGTGTATAAAAAAAAAATTTCCGCTGTGTTTTAACAAGTATATAAGTAAGTATGTAAGACAGTGTAACGGCCTGTGTAAGGCAGGTCGTTACACACTTATCAAACTGTCATGGACACCCTAGCAACAAATGTTTGGCTTGCATCGGAATGACATCCCATAATACTTCATCTTCATACTTACCGATTTGAAATGCAACTAACACTTGCTTGTTTACCTTTATCTCGCCACTATCATTTAACCATTGTAACTTGTACGGCTTGGGGTGCTTCAACATGGGCAGTCTTAATTTTTCCACCATGGTTGTGCTGGCAACATTAGTACAACTTCTTCCATTAATAATTACACTACATACCTTGTCTTTGATGTAGCACCTAGTGTAAAAGATGTTTTCTCACTGTGCTTCTTCAACTTCTTTTGCTTGCAAGCTCAATGTCCTCCTTGCCACCAACATCAACGCTTTAGGGGCTAGATACTCCTCCTTGGAAACATCCTCCAATGGTGGCATGCCATCAGTGTCGGAATTCTCGTCATCTGTTACAATCTCACCATGGTCTCGTATCGTCATAACCCACTTGTTTAGACATTCACTTGCTAGGTGACCCCTGCCTTGACATTTGAAACATTTACTGTTAGTTCCGAGAGGTAGAAGTATCAGTTTTACCTTATGAAACATGGTTGGGGTTCTTAGCCTTGGGCTCGGATTTGTGCCTAAGAGTTAAGGATGTTTGTGGCTTGTCTTCCTTCCTTGAATAACTCATTTCCAAATGTTAGACCCCGAATTATGACCTATACGTGTACCACCCCCCCTCTTGAGTTGTTGCTCTATCTTGATGGCCATGTTACCATATCTTCCAACTCCACATAATAATGCATCTCAACCCTATCATGAATCTCTCGGTTTAACCCAAGCAAAAACCTAGTCATCGTCGCTTCTCAGTCTTCCTCGACATTAGCCCAGATCATAGCAACCTCCATCTCCTTATAATAATCTTCTACACTTCGGCTACCTTGTCTAAGTCCTTCAAGCTTCTTATACAACTCCCGGTAGTAGTGACTTCGAATGAACCATTTTCTCATCACCGCTTTCATCTCCTCCCGCGTCTCTATTCATCGTTCTCTATTCTGCCCCCTGTTTATTACAAGCTGGTCTCACCAGGTAATAGCATAGTCAGAAAATTCAATCACGGCTAATTTTATCTTCTTGGCTTCAAAGTAGTTGTGGCAATCGAACACAAACTCCATCTTTTTCTCCCACTCAAGGTATGCTTCAAGATTGGATTTTCCGTGAAATGATGGAATTTTCATCTTAATACTACCCAAATGGTTATCTTCCTGATTCCTATCTTCGCTAATCCTATAACCATGCCCAAACCTACCCTAGTTCATTGGTGGTTCAGCCAATTTCCTCTAGCTCTTCTTCATCTTCCATATCACCCCATTGTATCTCTTGTCGCATTCACCTAGGTGGTTGTCTAACGGGTGCATTTCGAGGCTGGCCCCTATTTGTCTCTACTTCCAACCTATCCATTCTCTCGTGAACTTGCTCTAATTCTGTAAGACCCGAAATTTTGAAGACTTGTAATCTCCTTGTTCATAAGGAATTAGAGTCTAATTTATGTATTTATGAAATGTTATATGAAAAATTATGGATAATAATGAGAAATTCATAATTTTATTTAAACAATGTTCGAGTCCTCATTTAATGATTTTGAGACTCATTTAATGTTTTACGAGCCAAGAATAAGGTTTCTAAAGGAAAAAGAACGAAAAAGGATGAAATTTCACGAAAGTCAAAAGTTTGACCAAAAAGTCAACTTTGACCAAAAAGTCAAAGGGTTGACCAAAAAAGTCAAAGTTTGACCGTAACGGGTCACAACGTCGACTTTACAAGTATGATGAAGGAATATGAAAAAAATCTCCGAAAATGGAGTTTTATAAGCCGTAAATCCACCCTAGAAAAATCAAGCACACCGAAAATGAATTAAGGGCAAAAAGGTCTCCGAAAAATTGGAGAAAGAGAGTTTCGGTCCAAAATTTACATGGAAGAATTTTTGGATCAAAATATAAAATAAAAATGCTCATCACAGTATTGGAAATAACTGTAGAGCGCAAAAGGAGCCGTGAAAGAACGAGACGGCCAAACAAGGCATTAAGAGAGCTAGTGGAAGGTGACATCAACCTCTTGACATCACCCTCCACCAACCCAAGGCTACACATGTGGACTCCCCCATTTTCTTATAAAAAAATTCGGCAACTAGAAGGAAAGAAAGAAAAAGAAATTGGTTAGTTGGAAACCAATAGGGACTTGAAAGCCAACCAAGTCAAGAACACATGCCCATGCTTGTGACCTCATTCTCCACTAACCAAACTTGAGCAAATGGATTGTCTTCCCTTCCCCAAAATCCGGTTATAAAGAAAGAAAGAAAAGAAATGGGAACAAGACATAAAGCCATGATTTAAGGACCAAAAAGTTGAGCAAGCATGGGAGAAAATTTGTGAGATCTCTAGGACCAACCAAGAGAGGACACATGTCCCTCCTTACCCTTCAAATTTCGGCAACCAAGGCAGCCATCCCCTCCCTTTGGTCGGCAACAGCTGGTGGCAACAAAGAAAAGAAAAAAAAAATGGGAACAAAGGCTAGACATCAAGCCTTAAATCAAGGAAAAGTGCACCAACTCTTGTCCATCAAATCCCCTCACTCTCTAGTCATTTTGGTTGAACAAAAGTGAGTCAAACCCATGCTTCTCACCCTTGGAAATCCGGCTGCACCACCCCTCTCCCACTCCCTTAATTTCGGCTGCAATGGGAAGAGAAAGACAAGACAAAAAGCCTTGAAACAAGGGCAAGAAACCAACCACCAAGTCACATCACAAGTCCTCCCTTTCCTTGTGCCTTTTGTGGGAAAAAGTGAGCCAAAAGCTCTCACTTTCTTGGTCATTTTCGGCAGCAAAGAGGAAGGAGAGAGAGAGAGTGAATCAAAGAGATTTTTGGAGTCTTCCATCTCCTTGGTGAGTTCGGTTTCTAGAGAGAAAGAGCTAGAGAAAGGTTGGAAAAATTTCTTGTGAGCTTGAGTGTGTTGGCCGAACAAGAGAAAGAGGAACAAGGGGTGAGTGAAATTTGGAGAATTTTGGTTCAAGAGGTTCGGCTTTGGAGTGGTCTAGCAAGGAACCAAGAAGAAAAATTTTGGTGCATCTTTTTGTACCAAAACCGTGAGCCACCAACAAGGTAGAGCTTGAGAAAATTTTTGGTGAGTTTTTGGGGAAGAAATCCGAGCAAAAAGAAGAAGAGAAAAGGTAAGAAAAACTTGGTTTTTCCCCTAGTGATTTTCGGTTTTTGGTTAGAAGCAAGAAGAGCTAACCACAAAAATTTTTGGATGCATTTTTCATGAAGAAACCGTGGGCTAAGAGCAAGCCAAGAAAAGAAGGAAATCTTTGGGATTTCGAAAACCCTAACTTGGGTTGAGGTAAATCTCTTAAACCTCCTTAAATCTAAGCTTTATTTAAGTGTTTTTGAGGTTGATTCAAGTGGTTTGTAAGGACATAAGTGATTTTTAATGCTTGATTGCTTTCAAATTTGTGCTTGAAAATGATGGATTTTTCATGCTAGAAAATAGGTTGTATGTCCCATAAGTTTAGGCCAAAGATCTGCCCTTGGCAGCCAAGAGAGCTTGCTAGACTTAGGGTTAGATTTTGTGTTGAAAGTATGAGATGATGCATGAGCTAGAACCATGTAACCCTAGTCTTTTGATTTTCGGATTTGGGGTTGCATGAGTAGAATGAGATGGAATTATGGGTTGTAATGGGACGTTAGAGGCGCTGCTTGATGTTGTCTAAGCTCCCGATGTGATTGGTCGAGTTAGTTCCGCGAAGTAGGACGTAAACCGAAAACAACACTCAAAACTGCCAGTTCGGTTTCGAACCTGAGCAGTTTCTGGAAAATGAAAATATCATGCCCTTAGAGGCCGAATGAGGTAAAAGTTAAAACATAAAAGTTGTTCAGAACAACTTTTCCTAGAGGACAGCATGGACAGAATCTCGAAATAAGGCTCCAAAGGCCTCCGTTTTACCCGAAACCCGTGGCTGAACCCTGGGACGTTCTCCACACAGTTTTTCAGAGTTAACCCGTTTTCAAATAAAAACTGGTACTGATCTAGGCTGAAATAGATTTTGTGCAAAACATGAAAGTTTTAGAATTTTTCGATAGCTATAACTTTCGTGAAGACAAGTTTTTCAGATTCCGAGCCGATTTTTAAACTGGGCGCGTTTTGTGAGAGACGCGCAGAGAGTCCGAAATCAAGCAAATGAATCTCACGAAAATCTTTTCTAGAAAAATCATGAAGTGTTCTTAAATGATTATTTTAGCTTCGAAAACCGTTCCAAAGATGGTTTCCGACCCCAAATGATTTTATGAAATATTTATTTCGAAAACCATGAATTTTAAGGGCTCCGGTTTGAAATTCACATTTTCCCATAAAGCAAAGAAAAAGAGGGTTTCAACCAAACATTTCCAAGTTAAAGAAAATAATGAAACTTAAGCCAATGAATTTTCTAATGAAAAAGGGTTAGAATTTCTACAAACAAAATGAAGGATTTTTGGAAGTTAATCACACAAGATTTTCCAAAAATAAGGAAGAGAAATTTTAAAGTAAAATTGATAAACAAGCCAATTACGAACGATAACCGGATATTATATCCGAGTTACAAACCCAAGGATAACCAAGGGTTGACCCAAGGTTAATTAAGGTTAACCTTAAGAGTTACCCAATATAACCGTAAGGGATACCCACATGTGTATTGGGCTAAGACTTAAAGGGTTAATGGAAATAACCCAATAACAAGGATATATGAGCAAAGCCCAATAAGAGAACAAGGCTCTAACCAAAAAGGTTACCCAATGTAACCTCATAAGGACTTATCCAAGTTCAATAAAGAATGGGGATAAATATGGCCTAGATGGATGTCATGAATAGGGGACATACAACCAAAAGTAAATGTGAGTGTTGGTAGGTCACCAACACCTTACGAAAGGGTCCTGATCCTATATTTTTGGGTATATCAGGATAGTGAATTGCGGTTGCCGACGATTTAAGGGACGCGATTCTAAGGATACGGCACTAGAGGTAAGTACAAACCTCACCTGCAGTATGAAAACTAGTAAATTATGTTCAAGTATGTGGTTTTCAAATATGCTGCAATATGTTGTGTGCTATATCTATGAAATGCCATGTTTTATGAAAAATGCTATTTTTGCGAAATGCCATGTTTATAAAATGTGCTATTTTCGTAAAATGCTATGTTTATAAAAAGGTGCTATTTTTGCAAAAGATTATAAAAGTACTATATTTGCAAAATGTCATGTTATAAAAATGTCATGTTTGCAATTGCCATGAATGAAAGGAATGTCATGCCATGTTATTAATGAGATGAAAAGTATGTTATCGTATAGTGACATCATAAGGTATGTTCACTAAAGATAAACAACATGGTAAGAAATCACAAGTAAAGTGTCGTACCAACCTCCACCAAGGTGAAGGATTTTTATGATAAAATTTTGGATTCGCCCTCTCATTTATGTAAGAGGGTGTAATCACTTATGTTTCCTAGAGCAGTTAGGGACTTGCAATCCCATCTAACTGTATCTAGAGGCGCGCTATATGTTAAGGGTACATACACTAAGGGGCCCATAAGAAAGATAAGAAAGTTAAAGAAATGCATAAATGGAACATAAATGGTTCACGCATATTCATATGATGATGAATGTTTTCATGATGTTTTAAATATTTTGTGAGATTATGTTTGTGCTTACTGAGCGAAAGCTCATCAAGTTATATTTCATACTGTAGGTAAGAAACCCGCAGCTTAATGCTGGGCATTGCTGGAGCGGTGTGGCGGCAGACGAAGGCGGTATGGATACCACTATGCATGGTTTCCGCAAATCTTTTGATAAGTAAAGAAGTTTGTACATATAAGTATGTATGGTAAAGACAAATTATGCTTTACGGTATTTTGGAACTAAATACCTTAAGTAAATGTTTACTCAAGTAGTAGTGATATATTACTGATGGCAAATGTTTTTATAAGTATGTTTAAAAAAAAAAAATATATTCCTAATTTTCAAGTAAGTAAGTAAGTAAGGTAAGGTGACTGCCCCACGTAGTAAGGGGGCGTCACAAATTCAGCCTTCAACATCCGTCTCATCTCCCTTATCAACGCCTATAATTGCCGGTTCGGAATAGTTGGTCGTTGTACCTCTTCAGTTGAGTTTTCTTCTTGATTAAGTGACATATTTAAAACCTGTGAAATGAGGTTAGGAACCTCACAAGCACTCCCTCACGTGTTTCACTCAAGAAAAGAAAATTCACTCGCTCTCGTGTTTGTCACTCAATTGGCTTTTACCCTCCAATATGCTTACCACTCTTGCCTTTTTCCACTTGTTGACTCTCTTTTGGTTCTTTTCAAACTAAACAAACAATAATCAAGATTTCCAGCAACAATTCACTAAGAACCCACCGAGAAAATTCGAATTTAAAGGCCAGAAATGAAGAGAAGCCAAAGAAATAAAGAAAGAAAGAAAAAAATAGTTTCGCCCACGGATTTGGAAATGAAGACACAAGGAAAATCTCAAAATTTAGCATACGAATACTAAAATGATGACAAAATGATTTTTGACTTTTAGAAGGAAAGAAACAAGACTGAGATGTGAATGGTACAAGAAGTACACAAATTGACAGCAAGAATACAATTTCACTACAATGAATTTTTTCTGATCATGAATCAATTTTTTTTTTTTTGAATTCAATTTTTTTTTATTAGAAATTGAAATAAACTAGGATTTGGAAAAAAAAAAATTAAAGGATGAATAAACCTGACCTAGAACCTAGGCTCTGATACCAAATGATGCAAACCTCGTCAAAAATAATAAGACTCGACAACGAAGAAGGAACCCAAGAACGTTTTAAGATCAGGTTTAGATGAGAGACCTCGACCTGTTGCTTCAACAAAAACAAGAACCTTGGTATATTAGACCTCAACCCATTATTTAATGTGGAGCAAGAACCTCAATATAAGGAAAATACCACAAATGGTGGTGGAAATCCGTTTGATAAATCGATAGTGAATGCCAGGGAAAATTCCGATAAGTTCGAATAGTTCGTCAAAGAACCAAAGAGAAAATACTCTCACATTTCTGAATAATTACTTCCCTTCTGTCTTCTCCATAGAGAAATCCGTTTGATAAATCGATAGTGAATGCCACGGAAAATTCCGATAAGTTCGAATAGTTCGTCAAAGAACCAAAGAGAAAATACTCTCACATTTCTGAATAATTACTTCCCTTCTTTCTTCTCCATAGGTGCCTATTTATAGGCTACATTATTAAAAAAAAAAAAAAAGTTTTTAAAATAACTTAATTACATGCCATCTTAATTATGGTTAAAATCTAGTAATAATAGCTCTTACTTGCCTAAAATAGGAAAAGGGAAACAATCTGAAAATTAAATGGCTGTACATGCCAATAAAAAAATAGAAAAGAAAAGTTGATTAATGCGCTAACAAAATAAATGATGAAAGATGGCTGAATATTCAACAGTAATAAAAAAAAAAAAGAAACTGAATATTTTTTTAGTTTCTCTTTCTTGATTCACACGCCTATTGTATGGATTTGCATGGCTGATCTTCTTGATCGAATTGACCTAGATGATGTGGACCAATGTTTGTCATACCTCATTATTGAGCACGCCCAAATCCTCTCCTGAAACTTCTAGATTAAATTATTGAGTTTGATTTGCATTAGTAGATATAGCTCTTAAATTTTGAAATCATTCCAAAATTTATTTTTGAACTTTATCTCAAATATCATAATTATAACCCATAAGAGTTTTTAAGTTCAGGATCTGTTATAGTTTGAAATTTTTTTAACTAAAAAATAAGTTTCCCTTTTTTTTTTTTTTTTTTGTTTCACACCATCGTTCTATTTTCTTTTAAGATAAATACTTTTACCAAATAATAAACACTTATGCACATCGATATTTGGGATGTTGATATAAAAGTCATGAATATCTAGAAAGAAAATTCAAAAAAAAAAAAAAACATTAGCAAAAAAAAGAAATGTAGATTAAGGAGTTGGGAGGAAAAAAAGAATCAAATATTGGTTACGGTACTAAAGCATAAAAACATAGCCTAAGTTTAGTTATGGTTTTAAAACATTAAGAATAATATAAACATTAAGTGTGGGCATATTTTAAAAAAAAAAATTTAATGGGGGAAAATTAAAACTACCAAAAAAAAATATTGAGTTTATTTGAAATACGAGTCCTCACTGGCCCCCCCCTTAAATGCCGACATTTGTCCCAATCTTCAAAATGAACATCATGTTTTTGTTTCTTCGTTTTTTTTGTTTTGTTTTTTTTTTTTTTTTGTTTTGTTTTTTTTGGTGGACTTATGTAACATTATTATAAAATCAAGATTCAAATCAGTAATGAATAAAATTGATTAATAATATACAAAAGAGTAAATGATCACGTTTTTCTTTTTCTTTTTTAGGATTTTTAATACGTGTTTATGCAGCCTTTATAAGTGAAGTAAATAAGAAACACCATGATTACAACCAGGGTAAACGACTTATTATTACAATAAATGATATGCATACATATGCGAATATATTAATAAAAGATTATAAAATTTATTTAAGTAATGTTATTACATCAAAATAATATTTACAAATATATATTTAAAAGCACCTATCTGGCAGTGTGAGCAGGCACCTATCTATCATTGTAACCAATTTGAGAGTTACTGCAGATCCTTAGATGAAAATTAAACGCCCCAAAATCGCCATCCTAGGATAACACATATAGAGACCACCATAGTTTATCACAAATGAAGAGTATTTATTATTTTTTACGTCTCAAGTCTCTCACTTTACAAATTAGTAAAAAAGAATAGAAAATTTCTTAATTTTTTATGTTTACTTTAAATAAATAAAAAAAATCTCGTAAATTTGAGAACAGACTAAATTTGGTTTACTTTCAGTAAATTCAAAATTCTAATTGCTAATGGTAACAAAATACTATATTCTTGTCTTGCAAACCAGAATGGGTGAGTCTAAGGATTTAAGATTTTTTTTTTTTTTGAAATTTTCTTTTGATTTTCCCAGAAAATAATGGTCGAGGGTGACAATGCAGTAAGGACAATAGTCATCAAGTTGTGCAGACGACGATCAAGGACGCAGCGGCGCAAGAAAGGACGTCAACTCTTACGGCATTGGGGTAGGTAGGTGTCACAGGGACAGTCACCAAGTCCGAAGTAGGGGTGCATTAGGTAGGCGGTTTAATAATTTTCGGTTGGGGTTGTTTGGTTTCGCAAAAAGGTGATTTGGGAAAAATTAATATCAGGACCACCTATTGTACATGGAGGCTGAAATTGGAGTAAAATACCATATTTATGAAAATAATTAAGGGACAAAAGGTAAGTAGTATTTTTAAGTAAATAATAGAAGTAAATAGTAGGTTTTTAAAATATTTAGAGTAAATGTAATAAATATGATAATAAATATAAAAAATAATCTATATATTAAAGTTAAAAAATAATAATTTATTTACTATTAGTAAATTTATCATTTATCTAGTAAATTTACTATGTAATTCAAATAAACTAGAAGGTCACTAACCCCATTTTCTAGTTATATTTTTACTATGTATAGTATAGTAACTTTATAACTTTATAAGCTAAAAAGGATGAACACATATCAAGTACCATTCATGCATGATTGATAATGCATAGGGGTGTAGGTACAAAAATGATAAGGCGGTGCATCCTGATACGAATCACGCCAATAACGTGACGAAACCCGCTATCAATCTGAAAACAATAACCCAAGATCTTTCAAGTTTGATGGAAACCGCGATCCGTTGCTTAGCGAAGCAAGAACTTTGGTATGGTGAAAACACCACAAACGGTAATGGAAGTCCGTTTGATAAGTCGATTTGAACGCCACAAGGTATCCTTAACAAGTTCAAATAAGTTTCTTCAAGAACTCAAGAAGAATAACTCACAATATGAATAAACATCAAAAATTTTCTATATCCTTAATATGAGAAGTCAGCCCTTATATAGCTGAATTTATATGTGTAAAATTCATAATCTACCTCTAAAGATAAACATGCCTAAAAATCAGATTTGTCTAAAAAAATTCGGAATTAAAAATATACCTAAATTCAAATTTTGAACTAAAATTTTAAAACTCAAATAGGATTACAAAGAAATCAAATCTTGATCAGATCTTATAAACTTCTTGAATTTTGTTTTCAATCTTGAACTTCTTGAAGCTTGAAATCATTATCTTGACTTGATTTTGTGTTGGGAAAAACGTCTACATCTGCTAGAGTCCTCCTTACACGTTTATTCACATCACATCCCAATCGCTTGATCACCATGCATGGGCTTGAAGGCGAGACTACATAGATTGTTATGCATGGATTCACGAGGACTATAATAACTTGGAGAGGAACAAAACTCTTGTTTCCAATTTCCAAGATCATTGGTGATGATCTTGTTGAAGACCAAAGCGTGATAAATAATCACATTATTCGCTTCCACAAAGACTTATTTGCAGAGGGACAAATTAATGGTGATCTTGATGTGGTGGATTCCGTGGTTCCTAAACATGTAACTGAAGAGGAAAACAGATTTCTACTTGCTGTTCCTTCCGATGAGGTTATACGTGACACTGTCTTTGCTCTTGACCCTTCAAGCACCCCAGGTTCGGATGGTTACAATGGAAGATTTTTATTAGAATTGCTGGAGTATTATTGCTAATAATGTCATTCAAACTGTCAGGAGCTTCTTTATCACAGGTTATGTATCTCAAAATCTGAACTCTAACTTCATTGTTTTGATTCCTAAGGTGAATGATGCTCTGTCTACTGATGCTTTTCGTCCTATTGTTCTTGGTATTTTTTTTTTTAAAAATAATTACCAAGATCATTGTAGATAGACTTGGGAAGATTTCCCAACGAATAATTTCAAAAAATTAGTTCGGCTTTATCCCCGGCAGACAAATTCATGACTGCATTGCTTTGGCGTCTGAAGGACTTAATTCTCTTGATAAAAATGCTTTTGGAAGCAACTTGGCTCTAAAAACTGATATTCGGAAAGCCTTTTGACACTATTAATTGGCAATTTATTGTTAAAGTCTTGCAAGCGTTCGGCTTTCCTACAAGATTTTGCGATTGGATTGGGAATATTTTCCACTCTGCAAAGTTATCAATTTTGATTAATGGCACACCAGAGGGCTTTTTCAATTGTGGAAGAGGAGTCAGACAAGGAGATCCATTATCATCGCTTCTTTTCGGTATTGCTGAAGACTTTTTAAGCCGTCTAATTCAACAAAAAGTAAATGAAGGCCAATTGTCCCTGATCACCGCTCACAGACGAGGTACCATTCCCTCTCATCTTTTCTTTGCAGATGATGTTCTTTCTTTTTGCAGGGCTACCAATAAAAACATCAATTGCCTGAAGGATATCTTTACATGCTATGGGAATTCATTAATGTGGAGAAATCAGATGTTTTTTGGGCAAGACTGTCGCTAGCATAAGAGCTAATGAGATAGTGCAAAAGCTTTCTATGAGGCGAGGTCAACTTCCTTTTCGCTACTTGGATGTTCCGTTATTCAGAGGTACTCCTAAATGTAAACACCTCAGGAGATTGCGATTAAGACCATTGCCAAATTTTCTACTTGGAAAGGTGCTAATCTTTTGATGGCTGGAAGACTTACTCTTATTAATTCGGTGACAAGTAGCTCGTTGAATCACAGTTTTATGGTGTATAAATGGCCTAAAAATCTGCTGAAAAAGATGGCCACGGCAATAAGGAATTTTTTTATGGTCAGGAAAAATCAACAAGAACAACTTTGTCACTGTTGCTTGGGATAAATCGTGTCACCCTAAGAGGGAAGGGGGGCTTGGGATTCCATCGTTGGAAGCTACTAATCGTGCTTTTCTGAAGAAGATGCTTGGTCAATTATGGGTGAAAAGTGCATGATGAGTGAACTCATGAGAGCTCGGTATTTGATTAACTTCAGGAAAATTAGGAGTGGATATGTTATTTCATCATTCTGGCCTGCTTTGCGTGATTGCTACTCTGAACTTCTCGGAGATTGTTATCTATCTGGATTGTTGCCAACAACCCGGCGGTTAATTTTTGGCATCACAACTGGATTGGCTATCCGATTTCTTCCAAAATAAATATTTCTCAGGACATTCCCACATAGTCTAATGTGGAAGCTCTATTTTCAATAGAGAATGGAATCTTCCTCGGGAGTTTTACTTGAAATTTCCAAATATTACCAAGGACATTCAGACAGTAATTATTGCTGCGGAACTAATTAATGATGAACTTCGATGGAAACTGTGCTCAATAGCAAACCTCGGCTTCGGGATTTCTATGAAGCTGCACGGAATAAATCTCAGAAGGTGAATTGGGGTGAGAAAATTTGGAGAAAATCAATTCAACCAAGAAGATCTTGCCGTTTGGAAGGCGTTTCATGGGAAATTGGCTACAGAAAATACACTGCGGAGGAAAGGCTTCTCACTTGCTTCTTTCTGCCGGTTTTGTTATAAGGCTGAAGAGGATCTTGATCATATCTTCATTCACTGCGACTTCGTCAAGACAATATGGGCTAAGCTCGAGGGGGTTTTTCAGGTTATTCTTGATAAAAATAACGGCATGAAAGGTCTTTTTAGTTCTGCTTTTAAAAAGAAGATGAGCAAACAAGTCTATAATTTATGGATTTCTGGCGTTGTTTCCGCTATTTGGCTTGTGTGGAAACTTAGAAACTTGGTAATTTTTGAGGGAAAAGTTCCTATTTTACGGCGTGCCATTATGGTTATATGTAACTGTATTCAGGAATCTGATGTCCTTGATTCTGCACCATGAATAATTCGATAACTGACTTGATGATTTTAAAGCAGTTCAAAATTGCCAATAAGGTTAAATGTGCTCTGGTGGAAAGCTCCTATGGCAGTTTGGATAAAGATTAACATAGATGGCGCTGCAAATGGTTCTCCAGGCTTTACAGGCTGTGGCGGTATTTTTAGAATATACAGAGGATTCTTAAGGGATGTTTTTCCAAGCCCCTTGGCATCATGAACGCTTTTGAGGCTGAATTGCTTGGTGTTATTACTGCATTGGAGTATGCTCGACAATTTAATTGGTCCAGATTATGGTATTAATGTGACTCTTCGTACGTTGTTCAGCTACTAAGAAGGCAAAGCAAATCTGTCCCTTGGAAGTAGCATTCAAGATGGATCTGTGCCTTAAATTACCTTTCCAAAATTCTCCATTGCGTCTCTCATATATACCGAGAGGGAAATCATGTTGCTGATAAAGTTGCAGCTTATGCAGTTAGGCTTCATGATACAGTTTGGTGGTTCAATTGCCCAGACATTTGCTCAAATGTTGTCGGTCGTGATATAGTAGGCTTTCCCTATTATAGGTTTTTGGGATAGCCTAGCACTTGTGGTAATTATGTACTCTTTTTTCCCTTTAGTCTTTTTCCCATTGGATTTTGACTAGAGGGTTTTTAATGAGGCACAATTGTAGCTTACCCTCAAGATGAAAGTCATGGCTTGAATCTCTGAGACTAGCTTCCGACTCTTGTAATTTTCAGTTTTTGTTGCCTTTTTTAGGTTGCTTTTTGTTTTCCTCTGACTTTGAAAATTTTGTATTTCTTTCTTTTTTATTTGTTTGATAATATCAAGTTGGGGATTTGATAGAGGATGGGTAATACAGACAGGTGCCAACTTGGTTGGGATGTGCTTGCTTTCCTTGATATTAATTATCTTCTTTCTCAATTCATTAAAAAAAAAAAAATTCCTAATGTCGGCATGAAGGCGAGACGGCACAGGTTAAGCCTAGGGAAGAATCAATAGTCATCAAGAGTACATAAGGCATTGGGATGAAATTTTCAAAAGTGAGCATATGGACAGAAATCATTAACAAAGAGGCGCTCAAGGACTTGCTAAATTATTAATCGCTTTAATATCATGCTATAAGAAGATGAGAGAAAGCAAAGATGTTTGTCATGGAAGATCAAAGACTTGCTAGATTATTTATGGCTTTAATACCATGTTTAGCATAAGAAAGAAAGTGGAGACGTTATTCATGGAAGATCAAGAACTTCCTAGATTATTAATTTGCTTTGATGCCATATTAAAAATTAAAGAAGAAAACTACAAGAGTGAAAAGAACACAAAGATTTTACGTGGTTTGATAATGTGCCTATATTCACATACTAGTAAAAAAAAAAAAAAAAAAAAAAGAAGACATACTACTAAGAAGCAATATATCATGCAGGTGCAGCAAAACAGGAAAAAGAAGAAAACTCAAAGAAATAGAGTAAATTGCTCATTTAGTCTCTAAACTTTTTAAGTTTGTGTAATTTTGGTCCATGTTTTTAAAATTTTTTTTTTTGATAGCTGGAATGACCTTAAACTAGTAAATGTTGTTATAATAGTCATTTCCGTTAATTTTTACATGGTATCCGTTAGTAATTTGGTAAAAAAGTGATGCTAACTAACGGATTCCGTCTAAAAGTAACGGAGGGACTATTGTACCTACGTTTTTAATAATTTAGGGTTATTCCAGCCACGAAAAAAAGAGCACGGACCAAAATTGCACAAACATAAAAATTTAGGAATCAACCTAGCAATTTATCCCAAATAAATAATACATAGCTACGATAACATTATCAAAAATGTGATAACATTTCATAGCCTTATCAAAAATTTGATAACCTTATCAAAAATTTGATAACCTTATCAAAAATTTTATAACTTGTCTTAACCTAAAGAAGTTGGGGTTCAAATGGACAATTTAGCCTCGCAATAGGAAGCTAAATCAAATGGGAAACTTAGCAAATTACAAAAAATAAAATCTAAAATCTAAAATAAATAGGACATGACATATACTTCTAAACATTATGAAACTCCAAATACTAGTAAAAATTGAGGATTACATAACGGTTATTAACCGTCATGTAAAGTTTACACGACGGTTAGACAACCGTCGTGTAATCCAATGCCGTGAAAGATACCACGACGGTTATATAACTGTCGTGGTATCTCAATATTACACGACGGTTTACATTATCATCGAATCAAGAAATGCGTAGCAAAACGCTGCAAAATTGTGAACATTACACGACAGTTTCGAGCGAACACCGTCATGTAATATGACACGACGGTTTTGGCTTGAAACCGTCGTGTAATGTAGTAGACATCACACGACGGTTTCGACACGAAACCATCGTGTAATGTGTGCAATCAATCAAAAAAAGTCAAAATTTTCTTTTAATTAAGCCCAATTACACGACGGTTTTGAGCCAAAACCGTCGTGTAATGATGCACACTACATCAAGCATATGGTGGGCGGAAAAAATCCGTGCACCACATGCACCAAAACTGTGCACCGCATGTACCAAAACCTAAAGCAACAACTAAAAAACCGAGCACACTACACTAGCATCAAATTCTATATGATTATCCAAAACAAAAATCCATTTTGACATTTCATCGAGTATGTGGTGGGTGGAAAAAAAAAACATATTCAAAAATGTGTGTAAAGTGCCAAAACTGTGAATAAAATATTCATCTCCAAAGAGTAACAACAAAAAAAACATTCAAATAACACTACAAATTACACTGCAAGTAAGTTATTAAAGCATTGTGTGTTCGTTGTTTTGTAAGAACCAAGAAATTAAGCAATATGAAAGTCACCTTGCGTTTCTTTAAAGGAAAATAGTCACGGCTACACCGAGAGAGAGAGGTGGTAGGCGGCGGCGGCGGCGACGGCGATGGCAGCTTGACCAGATTGTAAGAGAGAGGAGGCGGCGGGTGGGCAAAGGATGTGGGTACGTAGGAGAAAACTTTGAGTTGTCTAAAGAGTGAAAATGAAAATGAAGAGAAAAAGTATATTTAAGTAATGGGTTTACGTGCGGATTTCAAAGCATGAAATTTGAAAATTTTCAAAATTTTCAGAGGATTACACGACAGTTTTTCAAAAACCATCGTGTAATCCGGAGGGATTACATGACAGTTATACAAAAACCGCCGTGTAATCCTTTGTTTATAGATGGTTTTTCAAAACCGTCGTATAATCCTGTTTAAGACAACGGTTTCACAAAAATCATCATATATTTTCCGTCGTGTAATTCAACTTTTGTAGTAATGAAAATAGAAAAGAGTAAGAAACAAACATGGCTTTTACTAGATCTAACTCCTCCACTTCAAGAATATATTGTCCTCGAGTTAATACAACTAGAAGTTGTTGTTGTTGCTGTTATTTTGTTGTTGTTGTTGTTGTTATTAATTTGTCCATATATAGTTCTCTTAACATGCGCAACAACGTCTTTTGGATCCACACGATTTTCTCCGGGCAGCCATGTTGCTGCCTCGAGTCGTCGCTATTTTGGTTAAAATAATTTCTTTGATGGCAATTTTGGTGCAGCGAAATAGAAAAAAGAACACAAAAAAAAAATAAAATAAAATAAAACTGTGATAACATTATTCATAATTTGATAACTTGTCTCAAACTAAAGAACTTGGGGATGAATAGGAAACTTAGCAAATTACAAAGAAAATACTAAGTTGTAAACAAATAACTCTAAAAATTAATAAAACTTCAAAATAGAAATAGAAAATTCTAGTATAGAAAACCATTGACCATGACTTGTCCCGCATCATTATCAATAGACTCCATGAAAGAATAGAACACAATGAAATTCTAAATCTATCATATTCTCCGTCATCTGGTTTTTCTAGATTAGTGAAACTAGTTCAGCAAAAATAAATAAATATAAAATACAAATAAAATAAAATAGTGAAACTATACATAACTCCATCATAAAATGAATAGTTATAATCCTTCCACACCAAAATTCAAAATATATATATATATATATATTGTATTGAAGTATAGTACAATTTAGAACTCTAGTCCCTGTTTTTAAACAATACTATTAAATTACAAAAAAAATTTCCTAAATTATGATTTTTATTCTTTTCTCCCTAAACTTTGAAAAAGTTTACAAATTTGCCCCTTAATTAAATTTTGACGAAAAATATCCACAACTCATACTTCCAATGAGTGTCATGTATATTTTTTCGTCAAAAATTTAGGCTTTGTTTGGTAAGTCAGTTTGAACTCAATTTTTTGAGTTCACAATAAACTCAACCCATTTGGTGTATGTGTTTGGTCCCAACTATGCGTTGGACCATTGCACAATAAACCAAACTCAGTTTACTATGTGACCAACCCTTGCTTAACGTCTCACATTTCGACGAGCACTGTTCCCCACCGCCCGACTTCTCCCTCCCCCCTCGCCTAGCTGCTGCTTCCCTATTGCTTGGTTAACTGTCCTACCAACCCTCACCCATCTGTAGCTCCTTCAACAAATGTGCTCCTTCCTCTTTCCCATGTGCTGCTTGGGTCTTTGATCCTCTGTCTTCATCCAACCTCTGTGTTTTGGGTTTTGGAATTGAATATTGAAATTTTGCTAGTCCTCGAGCAAAAACAAAACAAATAAAAAAAAACTGAGAGGATAAAATAAAATCAGTGTAAAGCTGAGTAACAAAATTGACGACTATGAATTTTACCTCAAAATCTACAATTGTCTTAAGCTCGAAAGGAAAATCAACCATTGTGATTATCTAGAATTTCAACACTTAGCACTAATACAAATCCACTCAAGACTCGTGTGTGTGTGTAAAGGCCAAAACCACCCAACCGATAAAATACCGGATTGATTTATGCATCAAGGAGTTCATGAACTTATCACTATATGATGCCCTTGAGAACTACCATAGGCCCAAATTTAGCGTTGATCTCCACTAATGTAGGTTAGTGTAAAATTGGAGATCAATAGGACTTTGTACGGCTTGTAACGTAAGGCTAAGGTAAAAGTTAGGTGAAAAAGAAAATTTTTTTTTAAGCTCAAATCACCCTAACACGCCTTGCACCCTCAATATCTGATAGACTTTACAAACATTCAATGAAAAACCCCAAAATCCCTGATTTTTGCATCAACTCAATCACTCACCCTTTCATTCCATTAAAACAAAATACAAGCAAACAACTCAAAGCCTTTTTTTTTTTTTTTAAACCCCCAAACTTATTTGTTTACATGAATACTTTGGGTTTTTCCATTTTTTTTTTTTTTTGGATTCAGTAACTACAAAAATAAATGCAAAATAACCAGCAAAGAATGATCCAGGCCACAATCTCAAGCTCATGTTAACCAAAATACACTCAAATACAATGAGGAATGCATTTCGTGCCTAAAGTGATGGGTTAAGTGTTTGGTAAATTCTTTGATTGGTTAGGTTATACTATTGTGGGTGAAGAAGAAATTGGCTTAAAGGCTAAAAAGGGGACAACAAGGGATAATTTCCGAAGGGTTGGCTAGAACGGCTCAAACGGTTCAAAAAAAACTTTGCCTAAATCACTTGTCCATGTTACCTAACTAAGGATTTCGCCTTGAGTTTCACCAAATTGGGTTCTAGAGCTCTTGATAGACCATGAACCTAGCTAATTGCATAAATGTTCTCTAGTTATTTGAAAGAGTGAGTGGCTAAGATTTTGGTGCTCAAGTGATTAAGAGTTAAAAGTGTCTCTAGCTAGCGTGAATGTCAAACACATAGAAATCACAATTGAAAAACGTTACAAACGACCTCAAGATAACAATTCGTAGTTGTACTATCATCGTTTTATGGTCAACTTTTGCCAACAAAAACTCACACAAATATATATATAAATATATATTTTGAATGGGATTCAAAATGTGACTACACAAGAAAACACTAAACTAAATTTAACTATTCCTAAAAAAAACAAGAAATGATTATAGAAAGCATATGAAAAAGCCGGAAAAAAAAATGTTAATTCCCCCCAAACTTGTAGACAACATTATCCTCAATTGTGGACCGAATAAAAGCACAAGGATACATACCTCGGGGATGAAGTTACATCCCCTCATTTTCATTACTCCCCTTTCGAGATTCTAGTGATGGTGGTGGAGGATGGTAAGGCCGGAGAAGGTAATCAAGATAGGCAGGAGGCATTGCAATGGACGAGTTAAGAAGACCTTGAGAAGCCAAATATTGATGGAACTGCAATTCATAACGGCTCCTCATGATGTCACGTTGTTGCATATCCTTAACTCGATCTAGGACCTCATGGATGACGCGGTCTTGTTGATTGACTCTGCCCTGCAGTTCCGCTAGGTTTTGGCCTTGTTGGACTACCATCCTATAAACATCCTCGATAGAGGGAACAAGATGAGTCATATCTAGTGCAGATGATGGGCCGGCTTCTTCGCGGTGCGTGCGGGGCCAAGATGGTTGCCGATGGTGGTTCTCCTCAATTATTCGCTAACGCTCCTGTATAACACGTAGTTGATGAGCTGAGACTCCTCAAATATGATTCCTCCATCCTAAAACGCAAAGTCGTGGGAATAGGTTAGGAGGTCAGGGTGCATCATGGTTGTCATAGAGTTCAAAGCCTAAGCCAGATTCAATGTGCCTGCCCCTAAGCCATTTAACAAATTTATCCATTGAAGATTTATCAATTAACGTACCGCATGGTCTTAAAGGCTCGTTGTCATCAATTGTCACACCAGCATTTTGACATGGCCCGGTAATAAAACATAGATGGGTATGAGCACCTATCATCCTTGCCTCGAGGGACTTCACCAAATCATCCCGAATAACCACACCAATATCAATGCTTCAGCCCTTGCAGATTGCATATAGCAGGCAGCTCGGTTTGTATACACGTGATGGTCATGGTTGGTGGAAATAGTGGAGGCGCAAATGAATTCATTCCATGCCTTGGCGTAAATGTTTAGGCAATTTTTGGGGGAGTAGTGTGCGACATCACTATTGTTCTCCTTTGTAGTCCATTCGGTACCCGGAATACACATCTTTCTAACAATGGAGTCATAATCCCCTCCTTCTTCAAGGAACGTGGTGTATTCATCATCTTCGACCATTCCGATATCAAAGTACCTGTTGATTACTTCTGGGGCGAAGGATACCATCTTTCCCCGTACATAAACTTAATCCTTTTCTCGCTGATAATACCCATTGGCATAGAATTCCCGTACAACGGCTTCGACTGCTGGCTCTTGTATGTCGGTGAGGTTTTGCCATTGTCGCTATACGATATTGTTTGCGCCTTCAATGTCAGATTCAGGAGGCCTGAAATCCCTCTCCACTATTATCGACTTATTTTTCTCTACGAATTTCCCGAATTTGGCCTTGGCCGCCTCATTCACAAATTTCTTATCAATGAGATGGAGGCTAGAGAAGCCAGAAGATAATGCTTTTCCTTTTCCACGCTTTTGAGGCATGATGGTACAGTTGTAGCTGGCTTGACAAATTATCAAACACCTGGCATGCACCCTGTTTTTTATTTTTTATTTTTTATTTTTTATTTTGTTCACTTGGACAATTCGACAAACACTTAGTGTGCAACCCCAAAATGTTGACTATATAAGAGAATAAATCCAACCACTAATCCCCAAATGCAAATTCAATCAAATATGATGCACAACAACAAACTAAAATTTCAAACAACTCAAGTTCAAGTAACTCCCAAATAATTACCTCATTCCAACTCCAAGCCCCCAAATGCGAAGTGTCGTAATTGCCTTTGCTAGGAGATGGTGAGATCCTTGATGAAAGTATAGATGGTTGAATTTAAGAGTTTAGGTAGATGAAAGGTATATAGAATTTGAAAATGTTGGTAAAGTGGGGGTTGAATTTGGGTTGGGGGGAAACGCCTGCCCCTACCTATGCTGAGGCGCGTTTTCTACCCCTTTTTTCAAAATTGTTTTCCTTTTTTTTTCAAATTTGTTTTCTTTTTTTTTTTTTTCTTAGTGGTTGCACTACAGCCCACAAAATGTGGCCTCTTGAGTCTGCTGCAACGCAGATGGCGCGCTATGCGGGCCTTCTCCTTGCTTGAACACCAAAATGAACCACAAAATTGTCTTCAAACTTCTCCAATTCCTCCCAAACTTCTCAAAATGCTTCAAAATACTTTCCATAATTCCAATTGCCCTTCAGAACCTAAAAATAAATAAATATGTATTCTAAGAAATCACTCAAATAAAAAAAAAACAGAAAAGTTATAGATATGAAGATGAAAACAAATTAAAAGAAAAGTTTAAAAGCTATTAAAGTGATAGAGCTTGGGGTGCCTCCCAAGAAGCGTTTGATTTAACGTCTCTAGCTAGACTTAGCTTTAGCTATCTTCAATTTGGATCCCCGAGCGAGACTTTTCTCCACATTCCGTTCCTCGCCTCCGAAATAGTGCTTCAATGTTTGACCATTGACAAGGAAAGTGCGCCCATCATCTCCCAAGAGCTCAACGGCGCCAAAAGGAAACACTTGCTTGATCTTAAAGGATTCCAACCATCTCGACTTTAACTTTCCCGGAAATAGCTTCAAGCGGGAGTTAAAGAGCAAAACTTCTTAGCCGGGAACAAACTCTCGCCTCAAAATTTGCTTGTCGTGCCACCTTTTTGTACGCTCCTTGTAAAGTCTTGCATTTTCATAGACTTCGTTCCGGAATCCTTCCAACCATTAAGTTGAAGCAAACGCTGCTCCCCGGATGGCTTGAGGTCAAAATTTAGCTTCTTAATAGTCCAGAAAGCTTTATGCTCCAACTCTACCAGAAGATGACAAGCTTTGACAAACACTAACCGGTATGGTGGCATTCCAATTGGCATTTTGAAAGCCGTTCGATAGGCCCATAAGGCATCATCTAATTTTATTGACTAATCCTTCCAGTTAGTATGTACCGTCTTCTCAAGAATTTGCTTGACTTCCCGGTTCAAGACTTCGGCTTGCCTATTTGTTTGAGGATGGTATGCAAAGGCCATCTTGTGCCGGACTCCATAGTTGGTGAGAAGAGCATTGAACACCTTGTTACAAAAATGAGCCCCCTCATCACTAAGTATTACTCGAGGAGTACCGAACCTAGTGAAGATGTTCTTGTGCAAGAATTTCAACACTACCCGAGCATCATTAGTTGGAGTAGCCACAGCTTCTACCCACTTAGAGACGCAGTCCACTGCTAAAAGAATATATGTTTGGCCAAAAGAGGGAGATAAAGGTCCTATGAAGTTGATTCCCTGTACATCAAAAATCTACACCTCCAAAATGTTAGTCAAAAGCAACTCATGACACCTTAAGATGTTTCCCACTCGTTGACATCAATCACACATTTTAACAAAAGAATAGCTATCCTGGAAGAGTGTGGGCCAATAAAAACTGGGTTGAAGCACCTGTGCTACAGTTCGAGTAGCTCGAAGTGTCCTCCATCGAGAGAAGAGTGGCAATGGTGGAGAATGTCATGAATTTCTTCTTCAGGAATGAATTTTGGATAACTTGATCGGAGCATCTTTTGAACGGATTGGATCATCTCAAAGATAGATTTTTACATCATGGAGAAATTTCTTCTTTGATGGTATGACAAGTCCAGAGGTAGAACTTTACAAGCAAGATAATTGACAAAATCCGCATACCAAGGAGCTTCACCTCAACCTCGAGAAGTTGTTCATCCAGAAATACCTCTTGAATGCAAGAATTTTCACCCATTTCTATTTGCTCAAGTCTTGAGAGATGATCCGCCACAACATTTTCACTCCCTTTTTTGTCCAAAATCTCCAAATCAAACTCTCGGAGCAAAAGAATCCATCGGATTAGATGAGGTTTGGCATCTTCTTGGTAAACAAGTAATGAATTGCTGCATGGTCGTGTAGACAATCACTTTGGACCCAATGATATACGAATGAAACTTAACACAAGCAAATATTAGCGCCAACATCTCTTTCTCAGTGGTGGTGTAGTTTAATTGCGCATCATTGAAAGTTCGACTCGCATAGTAAATAGCCCAAAAAATCTTGTCCCACCGTTGACCTAGAACCACTCCAACGGCATAATCACTAGCATCACACATGATCTCGAAAGTTACATTCCAATCGGGCACAACCATGAGAGGCGCCAAAGTCATCTTTTCCTTAATCAAATTGAAAGCCTTCAAGTATAACTCATCAAAATTGAATGGGGAGTCTTTCTAAAGTAGATTGCATAGCGGTTTGACAACCTTTGAAAAATCCTTAACAAATCTCCGTTAAAACCCAACATGGCCCAGAAAGCTACGAATCCCTTTTACATTTGTCGGTGGTGAAGTTTCTCGATTGTCGAGATTTTAGCCCGATCGACCTCAATTCCCTTAGAAGATACTCAATGGCCTAAAACAATTCCTTCCTTAACCATAAAATGACATTTCTCCAAATTAAGAACAAGATTCTTCTCTTCACAACGTTGCAATACCATAGAGAGAATATGAAGGCAATGATCAAAAGATGAGCCAAATACCGAAAAATCATCCATAAAGTCCTCCATTATCTCCTCCACCATGTCGGAGAAAATAGCCATCATGCATCTTTGGAAGGTTGCAGGGGCATTGCACAAACCGAACGGCATACGACGGAAAGCAAAAGTACCATAGAGGCATGTGAAGGTTGTCTTCTCTTGGTTTTCGGGGTTATAGCAATTTGATTGTAGCCCGAATACCCATCTAGAAGGTAATAGTAATTATACCTTGCCAATCGGTCTAGCATTTGATCAATAAAAGGAAGAGGAAAATGATCCTTCCTTGTAGTTTTGTTGAGCTTTCTATAATTGATGCACACACGCCACCCCGTCATCGTTCTAGTAGGGATAAGCTCATTGTTCTCATTTTTTACCACCGTCATTCCACCCTTTTTAGGGATGACTTGCATCGGGCTCACCCATGAACTATCAAAAATGGCATAAATGATTCCGGCATTGAGTGGCTTCAAAACTTCGGCTCGCACTAGTTCTTTCATAGCCGGATTCAATCTTCTTTGATGCTCAATAGATGGCTTGTAAGAGTCTTCCATAAGGATCCTGTGAATGCAAATTGTGGGGCCTATGCCTTTGATGTCAAAAATCAACCAACCAAAGGCGGACATGTCATTGTTCAAGACAAGTAGCTACTTCTCTTCTTCTTCCGGGTTCAATGATGCCGAAATAATCACAGGATTAGTGGAATTCTCCCCCAAGAAGGCATATCGGAGATGCTCGGGCAATTGCTTCAAGACCAACCCATCGTGAGATGAACTAGAAACATCCACAGAATCTTTAGAAGCTTCAAGACTAACTATCAAATAAAGATTATCCACTTGGGCTGTAGACCCTCAATAGGTAACGCTTCAAGAGCTAGAGCATAGTCTACAACACCTTCATCTTTTGCATAGTATTCCTCACCGAAATCCATCGTTGATGAAGAATTCAATAGGCAATGCTCCAAAGGATCGTTATGTATAATATCACGAATGAACTCCTTCACACAAGAATCTATCACTTCTATCCGGTTGCAAGTGGACCTTTCCTTTCGAAATTTCAATGTATGATAGATGTTGAACTTGACCTTTTCATCATTATTAAATTCCCACTATGCACATCAATCAAAGCTCTCCCGTAGCAAGAAATGGTCAACCAAGAATTTTCTCGGTCTTCCTCCATGTCAAGAACAACAAAATCCACCGGAAAGATGAACTTATCAACTTTGACCAACACGTCTTCAATGACTCCCTAGGATAGGTGAGAGAACGGTCCGCCATTTGCAAAGAAATAGTAGTTGGCTTGACTTCACCAAGTCCCAATTTCCGGAAAATGGAGAGTGGCATAAGTTGATACTTACACCAAGATCACACAAGGCCTTCTCGAACGTAGAGCTACCAATAGTGCATAGAATAGTAAAGCTTCCGGGATCCTTCAATTTTTGGGGTAACTTCCTTTGAAGAATCGCACTACGTTCCTCCGTGAGCTTCACTGTCTCATAATCTTCCAGCTTCTGCTTCCTCGACATAATGTCCTTCATGAACTTTGCATAGTTCAGCATTTGCACCAATGCATCCGCAAAAGGGATATTGATGTGAATTTTCTTGAAAGTCTCAAGAAACTTGAAGAATTGGGTATCCAACTTCTTCTTTTGGAACTATTGGGGGAATGGTAATGGGGGAGTAATGATTGGGGGATTCTCCGAAAAAGAGATAGAATTAGGCTTCTTAGTCTCTTTTTGTTGCTCTTCTACGACTTCATCTTGTTTAGGGCCTTCCTGAGGTTTGGGAGCTTCGACTTCTCTTCCGTTCCTCAAAGTGATAGCCTTACAATGGTCTTTAGGATTAGTCTTTGTGTCACTTGGAAATTTGCCGGATGATTGACCTTTTATGGAATGTGCAAGTTGCTCGATTTGAACTTCAAGAGACTTTATAGTTGCCCCCATGTTACTACAATGTGTTTGTCACGCCCCGACCTACGTAGGGCTTTGACTTTGTATTTACTTAACTTACTTCTTGATTCAATTACTTTAAGCTTACTGAAAATTATAGAGTAAAATTTTTTTCCCTTTAAAACCTTATTTCAAAACTTGATTTAAAACTTGACTTAATCTCATACTTATACTCATACTTAAAACTTGACTTATCCTCAAACATATTTATATGTACTCACTCGAGTACTGAGCTTTCACACCTCATTTAAAAGCTATCATATTCAAACCGTGGATCAAACCTGACCTATTGTAGGTCGGTAGGCAACTTATTGCCATCATACTTGAACCTTTTCTTATCCATGCCATTACTTCATTATAATATAATACAAACATATTTTCTAAAACCCATGGCGATGTCCATCCCACCTCTCACAGTCCGCAGCGCCATCTCTCCACAGTCTTGCATCAAGTATTGCCGGCAGGTTGCTTATCTACGACATGAACATAAGTAATGAGCTTATGCCCAGTAAGTACAACATTCAATCCGCAAAACATTTTTAGTGCAAGAATACATTAACCGATTATGCTTTCTTATGAATCAATTATGTTTTCTTATATTAACTTCGTTCTAGCCCTTTACATAACATAAGTGCACGTACCGTGGCATATAACCATGGAATGATTGGGGTGATCTATCCAAACCAACTCAAACCATGAACCATACTGTTTCACATGGAGTAGTTGAGGCAGCCCATCCAATCCAACTCAAACCATACCGTTTAAACTCGCCCTCGTGGCAAGTCGGTACGATACAACAACATTAACATGTCTTATCTCATAACTTAAAAACTTATTCTTACCATGTGATTTAATATCAGTGAACATGCTTCATGATGTCACGATATCAAAACATATAACATAACAAAAAACATCATAACATGAATATCATAACATGAACATCATAACATAATACATCGTGTCATAAAATATCATAACATACAACCACTGTAAATCATGTAAATCAATTCATGATTTCTTTACAAAAAACATGTCATGCAACAAAAACGTTTTGTTCATGCTGTAAGCGGAGTTGTACTTACCTGCTGTCATATGCTCTTGGTTTATCATCCAAACATGGCACGACAACAGTTCATACTTCTGTTTCCAAATAGGGTTTAAGATAAGAGTCATTCACATTCTCTATTATCATAAATCATAATCATTAAATGCTGGTATCCTAACCAACATCCATGAGTAACGCTAGTTATATGTCCCCCACATCTTTCATGGTAACTTGTTCGGTTACTTGCTGTAATCCTAGGGCTCATGGCCCAACCAGACTTAAACAGTATCTTGTTAGGTTACTTCAGGTAACCCTAGGTACCAGGCCCTATCATACGTGAATAGTGTCTTATTAGGTTAATATTAGTAACCTTGGGCCTAAGCCCAATCATACTTAGACCCATACCCTAATAGGTTACTAATTCACTAAGGCCCAATTACTTTTAAAGTAATACCCTATTAGGTTACCATTGGTAACCATGGGTTTTAGGCCCAACCCAATAGCTTGGTTACCTTATGTGGTTACTATAAGTAACCTATATAATTTGGCCTGATAAAAGTTGGTAACTTCTCAGTTACTATTTGTCCTATAGTTGTTTACCCCGGGTACTAGGCCTAGTCATACGTGAATAGTGTCTTATTAGGTTACTATTAGTAACCTTGGGCCTAAGCCCAATCATACTTAGACTCATATCCTAGTAGGTTACTAATCTCACAAAGGCCAATTACTTTTAAAGTAATACCCTATTAGGTTACCATTGGTAACCATGGGTTTTAGGCCCAACCCAATAGCTTGGTTACCTTATGTGGTTACTATAAGTAACCTATATAATTTGGCCTAATAAAATTTGGTAATCTTCTCAGTTACTATTTGTCCTATAGTTGTTTACCATAGGATTTGGTTTATTTTATTTATTTCATTCCTTGTTTGATAAATTTTAACCCTTTTTTATAAACTACTTAACATAGTCTTATAAACTTTGGTTATCAGTACATGTGCAGGAATTTCCTACTTATACACTATTTTTTTAGAAATTCTGTGCAGGAATTTCCCGTTTTCTACATAGTTTTGGAAAATCAGGTTTTATCTTTAAATTAGTTTAGATATTGAAAAACCCTACAACTTTGATTCTTTGCTCCAAACCCAGTTCTACCTTTAACTTGATCATATCACTGGTTGAAACCGGCTGGCTGTGCACAGGGTCTAAGCAGACCAGGGCTCGGGTTTCCACAAAAAAGAAGCGTTTGAAGCCTTATTTTTAAAAAATTTTTGCGTTTTCTCCTAGGATTTTCCATTTTCTACAACTTTTTAGTTTTGAATTTTTCCAAATTCGGCCTCTAAGGGCCTCAAAATTGCATTTCTAAAAGGCTGCGCAGTTTTACCCGAAAACTGGTAGTTTTGTTCTAAGCCAAGTTTTACGTAAAATTACACGCACACTATCTCAAACGGTCATAACCGTGAGCCTATGTTAAGTATGCAGCACGTTACATAACATTTCTCATCCACATGCATTGGTTCATACCCATGCAAACCCGTGTGGTAATCTTGTACCAAACTAGGGTTTTAGGGTTAGTTTTAGCTCTTGATTCACATACTATTCCATTTCCATCATTCATACATACCATACTTCTTCTAGAACCTATGGGGACATATAACAAACATATAGTAGGCATACTCAATACCCACATAATTTCTAACACATATGATCATAACCATGCACCAAAACATAATTAGAGACCACCAAACCTTAATCAAGTAAATATCAAGCACTCTAAGCTTTTGCATGGAAAATAAAGAGTGAGCTTATACTCTTACACATTCAACTTGAAAAATACACTTAAATCTTGAATTAAAACTTAATTAAAGAACTAGAGGGGTTTGAGAGGGTTACCTTTAAACCTTGATAATGGATTTTAGGTTTTGGATCAAAGATTTCCTCCTCCTATTTCTTCCTCAAAATCCGACCACCCCTCTCTCTTTCTTTCTTTCTTTTTTTTTTTTTCCTTCTCTTTGGGTTCGGCTCTTATGGGGAAAAGAGGGTGAGGTGAAAATGAACCATAGTTTTAGGGTAGAATCACATCAAATGATCCAAAACCTCCCCCCCCCCCCCTCTCACCTATTTATAGGTGAAAAATATTTTCTTTTTTGATTTATTTTTATTTCCAAAATTACATATTAATCTTTAAAAGTGAAATATTTGCTCAAAACTCCAATGAGTTAGCCAGCCATTAGGGTGTCTTGGAGGCCAAGTAAACCATTCATGTTCATCCATTCAATCATCCAATCAAATGCTACCACAAATTTCCCTATTTTTCAAAAATCCTAAAATTATGGATTTATCTTTTCTTACTTGGTCTCCAGGTAATGCCTTGCTTACCTCACCAGGCTTACCTCACCAAGCTTACCTCACTTTTTCTTAAAATTGCACTTTGACCCCTGAGAACAAAATATTTACACTTTAGTCCCAGTGATGTGGCCAGCTAGGGTAGAGCCACTTGGCTTCCAATTCATGCATAATTATCCACTTGATTCCAAAAATCCCTTAATATACATATGTAGTCCATCTTTATACTAATGCAGGTATTACCAATACTATTTTCAACTAATAACAGTATTATTGTACTGGACTGCAGTCCAGAATTCATCTGTATAAAATTGGACTGAGTATAAATTTTTTCTTAGAACTTAAAACTACTTAATCCTTAGTGCTCTAAATATTGTGCTTGATTTCTCTAGGTGGTCTCATAGCTTATTCTTGCTTATTCATCCGTAATGACTGTTTTTTGCAGTATAATTTTCATACTGTTAATTGTACTGTAGTACTATCTCAGTCACCTAAGGTCAATTTAGTCAAATTTTGACCGGAATAAAAATCATAATTCCTATTCTGCCCTTTTTCTCAAAAAGGTCTCATGCTTGACTAAGCAAACTATTATTGAGTCTTATAGCTAATTAAACGAGAACTTAAATATATATTGATATTCAACTCAGATCATGAGCTTCATATCTACATACATGATTCAGACTTAAATTTTTCTTGTCTCTAAGGAAATCATAAGTTCATCACAATTTCAGGTTATTACAGTGTCTCTATATTATCAAGTCCACCTCATCTTGGTTAAATCTTTCTCTAGTCTCAACAATAAAAGTACTCAATAGGTCTTCCAAAGATGGCTTCTTCTCAACAATTGGTTGTTGAAATCCCGGTGGTGGTTGTAGAGCATTTCTAGGGTTACCATAAGAGAAGTTCTCATGATTGCGAAGTCCTGGATGTAGTGAGTAGGTAACTTGTTGGGGGTAATTGTAGTTCCAGTTGTTCACAAAGTTAACTTGTTCTTGATCAATTCCATCACCAACATGAGAAGTATTGGCAACCATCGATGATTCTTGACTTGATTAAGCTTCTCTAGTAGTCAATGCTGAAATTTGATTAGACAAGGCTGAAACTTGTGCAGCAAGAGAAACCAATAGGTCTACTTCGTACATTCCGGCAACTTTCTTTGTTGAGGACCTCTCATTAGGCTATTGAGAGTTATTGGATGCCATCTCCTCCAACATTTGTTGAGCTTCCTCGGCGGTTTTAGACAACAAAGTACCACTAGCTGCCGCATCAATAATGGTTCTTGTTTGGCATTCAACCTATTGTAGAATAATTGGATTTGAAACCAATCTTGATACCCATGTTGCGGACACCTCCGAATGAGGTCCTTGAACCGCTCCTATGCTTCATAGAGAGGCTCGAAATCCAATTGCTGAAATTGAGCAATCTCTCCACGCAATTGCGACGTCTTCGATGGTGGAAATAACTTGATGAGGAACCGTTGAGCCAAGTCTTCCCAAGTGGTGATACTTCCGCTTTGCACCGATTGTAACCAACCCCTCGCTCGATCCCTAAGAGAGAACGGGAACAAGGGCAAGCGAATGGCATCCTCCAAACACCATTCATCTTTACGGTATCATAAATCTCCAAGAAAGTCCCCAAATGAACATTCGGGTCCTCTTGTGATAATCCACCATATTGATTTTGTTGTACCATGCTGATAAGAGATGGCTTCAACTCAAAGTTGTTAGCATTGATAGCTTGCCTTTGGATTCCCGAATAGTTGTCATTTACAACGGGTTTGAGATAGTCCCTCAAACCCGTTGTTGATTATTATTGTTCTCCCGATCACCCATAACTTGAGCCTTGTTATTCTTCTTTCACTTCCTTATCTTCCGAAGAGTCCTTTCGATTTCTGGATCAAGTGGTACTAGAGTCGGATTTTGGGCTTTTCGCATGAACTGTCACAAACACAAATTTAACAAGTTTAAAACAATTAAAATAAAGAAATGCCTAAATTAATATCGAATCACTTGGTTGTAATAATAGCTAGAATTAACAAAATTTTCAATCTCTGGCAACGACGCCAAAAACTTGTTGCGTATTTATCTTCGTGTGTGCTCGCAAGTGAACGAATCGCCACAAGTAATAAAGTGACAAAATGTCAAGAATCATCCCAACGGCGCCAAAAACTTGTTGTGTAAATATCTTCGTGTGTGCTCGCAAGTGAATGAATCACCACAAGTAATAAAGTGATAAAATGTCGAGAATCGTCCTTCACAAATTGAAATTAAGAAAAACTAACTAAGTACTATAATTAAAATGACTCAATTTTATCTAAGCTAACGAAATTAAGGGATTTTGAAACAAGTAATTAAAGTAGACAATTAAATTAAACTAAGATTAAGCAAAATAAAAGCAATCGAAAATGTGGATTGAAGGGAACTCGATGGTGTGTGAGGCTAGGGGGTTTTGATTTCACTTGACTTAACTTTGCCTCTCCAATTCAATGCTTATTAATCAAATTCATTCAAATCATTAATCGTCGGTAACAAATTTTAATTTCACTCCCTCTCCTGAGTGTCGAGTAAAATAATATGCAAAAATTGATCAAATTAATATCCCTATTAACTCAACCAACTAAGTGCTCATTAAGCAACCCTAATCTAGTGATTACCCAAGTTATATTAGCCTCATGAACTCAATATTACTATGGGTTGTGCTTCCCAGGTCTCAATATATGAAAGTAACTCTCCCGAGCACAAATTCACACATCTAATAGCTCTAATTTAATGGCAAAAGAAATTAGGAACAATCAAAGAGAAGCACAAACAATTTGGAATGCGATTCAATCAACAAGCGTTAAATTTATCATAATAAAGTCATCATCAAGCTACATCATACCCCTTAGCTTAGAAAGTTAGCTAGACGTCAAAATTCTTAAATCCAAAACAAAATCTGAAACAAACATCAAACCCATATTCAAACACAAATTCAAAGAGTAAATGCAATTCAAGAGCTATAAAAAGGTAAAAGAGTAGAAAGAAGAAAAACCAGTTGAAGAACGAGCTTCCAAGTCTTTAATCTCCTTCAATCTCCAAGAAAAGCCCTCAAACTGTAGAAATAATCTCCTTTCAAGTCCGCTTTACACCACGGTTCTCGTATTTTTATAAACATTACACTACGGTGGTTAACTATCATGTAATATTGAGATACCATAACGGTTCTTAAAACCGTCGTTGAATCTTCCACAATGGTGGATTACACGACAGTTATAGAACCGTCGTGTAAACTTTACACGACGGTAAAAAACCGTCGTGTAAACCGGGATTTTTACTAGGGACATGTTATTAATGCTGTTAGTCATAATCAACATTTTACTTCTTCATGCAGGATTGTATTAGCGCTATAGATGGAACACACATACCACATGTGCTATGAGAGGAAAATTCTAAAACTTGGATTAATCGAAAAGGTGTAAACTCGCACAATGTACTAGCCGCCTGTTTATTCGATATGAAATTTACATATATTTTGGCCGGTTACGAGGGATCTTGTCATGATACTAGAATGTTAGAAAAGGTAATAGTATTTCATAATTTCCCAATACCGCCACCTGGTAAGATCATCAATCACATGATATGACTATTTATAAATAAGCAAGTAATTACAAAATATTGGATTGGTGTTGATAATGGGATGTTTTTTTTTTTTTTGTCGAAAAATTTTACGTAGCCGATTTGGGATACGTGAATAAGGATTGTTTCCTTAGTCCATTTTTAACGAGAGAAGTATCATTTACCCGAATATCGGAAATATTGCGGCGGACTGGCCACCCAGAGGAAAGTATTTAATTACATGTACTCATCTCTACAGAATTGCATTGAGCGGACTTTTAGTGTATGGAAGGCCAGATTTAAAATACTTAAAGGCATCAACAATTATCTATTGGAAAAACAAGTCATGATTCCAATGGCCTGTGTGATAGTTCATAATTTTACAAGCATAGTACAGGTTGGGATCCTATTCTGGAAGAGTATCAGGCAGATGGTGTGCCTGTAGGTGGACATGTTGATGTTAACGCGGATGTCATGTTGGCCAACAGGGCCGATGATGTAGGTCCAAGTATAGAAAGGAAGCAAGATGCATCGATGAATGGCGCAATGAATCAGCTGAGAGAAGTTTTGGCCGATGAAATGTGGGACTGATATCAACGATTTTCATGGTATAAATCCACTTGAAATTAATGCCAATGTTATCTATTTAAACTAGATTAGGGGGAGAATTTCGTGTTTTTTTATTAGCACTTTTAGTTAGTAACTACGTAATTCTTGTTGTATTTTATGGCGATGTAAAAAATATTGTAAAAACTTTGATGTTATGTTGTTGATGTGTGTTTTTATTTTAGTCTATTTTGTTTTTTTTTTTTTTTTTCATTTTTCCATTCACAACCTACAATGGCATGTTAGCATCCATTTGATAAGTTAGTTGGAGATGAAAATTTTAAATTAGAGTTGGTTGACTTTTCATAAACTAGTTATAATTTGTTTTAATTTATCAGAAAAAAAAACAAAAATTAAAATGAAAATTGACTTGAAACCTAAGTTCCAAACACACATTTTCAAGTTAAACTTTCAACTCAAACTTTTTGCATCTAAACACTCAACTCAAGTTAAATTTTTCAACTCAAACTTTTTGCCAAATGCTTAACTCTAACTTTCAACTTAATTTATTTTCAACTTAACTTAAAAATCTTAACTCAAACCGTTTCACCAAACGGAGACTTAATTAAGAGGCGAAATCCATAAACTTTTACAAAAATCAGGAAAAAAAATATATTACAAATTAAAATTCATTGAACAACTTATAACAAGACTTAGGGTTCGTTTGGTGAATGAATTTGAGTTGGAAATTTTAAGTTTCAATAGTAATTTTTGTTGACTTTTCAGAGAAGACAAAAAACTTTTTCAGAAAAAACAAAAAACTTTTTAGAAAAAGATAAAAACTGAAATAAAAATTTTGAATTTAAACTTAAATCTCAAATAAGACCTTAAAGTTCCGAATAAAAAAAAATATAATATGTCCTTACTAAAACAAAAACCTTTAGCAAAACAATAAAATAAAAAAAAATAAAGAAGGGAAAATCTATAGTTCCCGCCAAATAGAAAACTATGGCGCCAAAAGATAAAAGCTCCTTCCTTCCCTGTTGTGATTCTTCTTCGGACAAAAAAACCCTAATTCCCAAATCAAAACAAAAACAAAAACAAAACAAAAAAAATCACATTTGGAAGAAGAGAATGAAGGGAGGGACGGTTCAGATCAACTGGCACCTGACGAAACCAGTCTTAACCCTCGATTTTCACCCCATCTCCTCTGCTCTTGCCACCGGTGGCGCCGATTTCGACATCAAGGTTTCCTTTTCCTTCCTCCATCGGAAATTTTACACTATTTCATTCAATCTTTGCTTTACTTCATTTGGTTTTCTGCTGCTTTGAGTCTGGTTTCGAGTTGTTCTCGTCAAATTTTAGTTTGCTTTGATGGAAAAATTTTTTTCCCCCTCTGTTTGGCTGCTGAGAAACTCTAATTGAACTATAAATGGATAGGGATGCATTAATGGGCGAAATGAGGTACTCGTTCGAAATTTTCCCAACTTGAGACATTTTTTATGTTAGTAGTTTGTTTGTTTGTTTGTTTTTTTTTTTTTTTTTTTTTTTTTTTGGTTTTTTTTTTTTTAAATAACTTCAGTAGGTACTTAAAATCATAAAAAGAAAAGAAATGGTAACGCCCATTTAATAATTACAAATAGGTAAAAAAGAAAAATTATAATTTGTTTTAGTCTGTTCCTGGGATTTGACTGTGGCCAAATGAAACTAGTTTGTATGTAGAATTGATGTTGTTATTGAGATTTTTAAGTGAGAAATTTGAGCTAATTATGTCGAAATCCTCCATTTTAAACAGCTTTGGACTATAAATTCAGATGATACAGAGAAGAAACTACCAACTGCTTCATATCAAAGCAGCCTTTCTCATCATAGTTCCGCTGTGAATGCCCTTCGCTTCTCTCCATCCGGTAAAGTCATATCCGCCAACAATATATAGCATTTCTTTTTCTAGAAATAATATATTCTATAGTAGTATAGATGTTAATTAGTATTTTCAACGAAAGTTTATTTTAAAAAAAAAAAAAAAAAATCGTTGGGTTTTATTCTCATGCAGTTGGATGGCATTATCTGCATGTGAACGGTTTTGCTATGAGAGAGTAAACATTTCAGAAGCCTTGATAGAAGTCCAGATATCGCTATTATTTGTCAATAAATATATTAAAATTGAGATGTAGTATAGTTATGGCACAGACTTCATACGTGCAACCAAACTCCCTGACGTCAATCTCTTAATTAAGAAGTCAAATGGGTATTATAAATGTTATCCTAAGTGATTGTAAAAATCAGAAGTTATTTTTCTTTCTGATCTCTCTATTCTCTTTGAAATTTCACTCTTTTGAGAAGACTATAAACCGCATGTTCTAGTTAGTGGCAGCAGTTTCATAAGAATTATTGGGTAATTTTGCTTATTTATATTGTTTATTTGCATTGATGTTCATTCTGATGTAGAAAATGGAACTAATCTTTTGTCTATGCAGGAGAACAACTAGCCTCCGGTGCAGATGGTATGGCTTGTAATGTGAAATTATTCATAATATGTTCTGGACCAGATTGGAATGTTGTTTAGCTTCATGAAATATTAAATATTCTCCTAAGCCTAGTATTCTTATTCTTCAGGTGGTGAGCTCCTAATATGGAAGCTACATTCTACAGAGTCTGGTCAAACGTGGAAGCTATTCAAGACATTAGCGTATGTCTTTGATCTATTTAAGAATGCAGCTTTTAGATTAGTCCCAGATTGGTTAAGAATAGAAAATATTTTGACTACATTTCTATTGTATGGACGTGTTAATTGGGGTTTCGCTTGAACCAATACGCAAATATGATAATGCTTAGATATATTTACTATCAGTAAGATAAGAACAAAATAAGTCAAGTAAAATTGTAGTTTGTACTATCTTCTAAAATAGTGAAGTTGAATCTAGGTTTTGCGTGGCCTGTTTGGCCCAAGATTCCACCCTTTAGTCATTATATCGGAATTATTCTTTGCAGACTGCACTCTTAACTGGATCTTGTTTGTTCCAGATTCCATCGCAAGGATGTGCTGGACCTGCAATGGTCAACTGATGGTGCGTTTCTTATCTCGGGATCAGTAGATAATTCTTGCCTTATATGGGATGTTAACAAAGGTCAGAACGATACACGTAATGATAGAAAATGTTAGTTAACATGTCTTGGAAATTTCACCTTAATTGTTATTATTTCTACTTTTCAGGTTCTGTCCATCAGATTTTGGATGCCCATTTCCATTATGTTCAAGGTGTTGCGTGGGATCCGTTGGCCAAGTATGTTGCTTCTCTTAGTTCTGATAGAACTTGCAGAATATACATCAATAAGCCTCAAGCTAAAGCAAAAGGAACTGAAAAGATAAACTATGTTTGTCAGCATGTAATTACAAAGGCAGAACAGCCATCAGCAGATAATTTTAAGGTTAGTAGACCATATAGATCAGTCTATTCCCTACATTTACGAGCTGTATCACATGCTGTTGAACCTTCAATATGGTTGGACATGCAGTCTACAAAAAGCCATCTCTTTCATGACGAGACACTGCCATCTTTTTTTCGAAGACTAGCCTGGTCACCTGATGGATCCTTCTTAGTCGTACCAGCAGGTATTGACACTACTGTGAACTATAAATTTATGTACATCGAATACTGATGCCGGTAGAAAATTAATTACGTTTCCGCTACATCAAATACTCTCTTTAACTGTTTATTTTCTAAAGATTTAACAGTGATATGGTTTCTCAGAAAAATGCCCGTATTCTAAAATCAACCTTTATTACGTTCAAAATGGCTAGCAATGCAGTAGTAAGTGGAGTTTGATTGGCATACAAGTACTGAAAATATATATGCATAATTTAACAAATTGTTTTTGTAAGTTGATGTTTCCTTCTATACTATCGAGGGAAAATGGCACCTACAACGCTTGATTTGATTCGTTAGGAACGGAATGCTTAACAATGTGTTCCAGGAATTTTCATGATGATTATGCATTACTAAAAAATTTGCTTTTAAATTGCCTATAGATGGAAAAGGCACTTCTGTCATAGCCAGCCTCAGATCTATCTTTTCTTCTTTCCATATTTACAACCGTTGAGCAAGAGAGAGAAAGATCATAAAGGGGGGAGCCCCGTATTTTCTTTTCTTATCAATTTTGTTCCTTTGAAGAATTCTCACTTGATTATCTTATCGGATCATAAACCAATTTGATGCTTGAGCTTGATTCCCCGAGTACTGTCTTCACAATTCTGTTTATATATTAATCTTTTTCTATTTTTAGTTGGAGTATATTGATCTTTTTTCTTGATTATTTTCCTCTTTCAGGATCTTACAAAGTTTCACCTGCATCTGAAACCATAAACACGGCTTACATTTTTTCTAGAAGAGACTTTTCAAGGCAAGAGAAAGCCATCAGTTTTCAGCATTAAATTATTGTTTGTCCTAAAACGAGAGCTTGGTGTGATCTGCCAAAATTACAAGAATAATAATAATGTTTATGTTAAAATAAATTAAAAAAAATATTTGCTGCCTCTTTATCATCGTAATGCATTTGGGAAACCAGATCATCTACTTGTTAAAAAATCATTTTGATGTTGTTTATTAGGTAATATTCTGTCTTTCAAAAAAAAAAAAATGCGACTTTATGGTTAAACAGAGATTGCTAGAAAGTCTCTTTGTTCTTTTGTTGGTTTTCCCAGATTTCATTCTATTTCAGGCCAGCTGTACAGCTTCCTGGTGCCAGTAAACCTGTAATAGCAGTTCGCTTCTGCTCCCTGCAGTTCAGCCTTCGGGGATCAAATCCAAGTACTAACAATACCAGACTCTTTTCTGACAAGGATCTAGCTTGACTAATTTATGATTGTAGTAACTCGAACAATCTTTGATGAGTTGTGCAGCTGGATTTTTTAAGCTCCCTTATCGTCTCATCTTTGCGGTGGCTACTTTGAATTCTTTGTATGTTTACGATACGGAGAGCATTCCTCCTATTGCAGTATTGGCTGGTCTTCACTATGCGGCAATCACTGACATTGCTTGGTAAGAAAAAAATAACTTGTGAGTAGTTACAATGATACTTTGGTTTCTTCATACTTCTATCACGAGAGCTGAATGTGTTTTGGCGCCTGAATGGCTGTCATACTTGCTGTTCAAAGGTCGGCAGATGCTCGTTATTTGGCATTGTCTTCTCAAGATGGTTACTGCACCTTGGTAGAATTCGAAAATGACGAACTGGGAGCACCAATCTTATCAGGTTGGCTTTCCCATGCAAACTATTGTCGCTTTCTGATTGCTCATCTCACCTTTTAATTTCTTTCCTTTCTTAAATTCTTGTCTCGATCTTGTGTGTAGAACAAAAGAAAATTGCAAGTGACGAGAGTAGTTGTCCTGTTGAGAAGCCAGAGGACATGGAAATTGAAGAAACACCAAAAGATGCTCCGGTTGAAGCAAATAAAGAGAAAATCGAAGCTGAAAAGAACGAAGGAAAACAAACTTCAACATCCTCAACTAGTACTCCTCCCATTGGGAATAAGCCGCCAAGAGACGCATTACCCCTATTGCCATCGACCCGTAATAAGTGCCATATTCACCTCTGTAATTTAGTCCCCATTTTACAGGTTTTAACTTTTGATTTCGTTTTGTTCTGTTTTCTAATGTGGGACAAGTATATTAGGTTTAGTGAAATTGTGAAATCATATATAGATGCCGAGCAAGAAATACTCAACTTTTTTCTCCAATAACCAAGACTTTTATTATGCTTTATTTCTTCTGCCCCTTGTAAGATATTCCGTCAGTGGGATCTAAAAAGTATATCTATATATTAATGAAGGGACAAAGAAACAATTCCTTGCAAATCTAAACAAAAAATTCAAAAATTGAAAAAAGAAAGATAACAAACTAAAATGGGATCTCGGACTGAGGTAAATATGACTTGATTTCATCATCTAAAATGTTCTGAAGAGATCCGATTGGTAAGAAAGTTAGAGAGAATAATATTTTATGAATGGCTTAGCCAAATTTCCATTGCCTTATTTATCTTATTTTATTTGTCTTAACATTGTATGATTACCTAATAATTATTAACTATTTGAGAATAGGTAAACAAAATATTTTTTATTCTAATAAAATAATATTAGAATAATTATTAATAATTAACATTGTATGATATATCTTAACATTAATAATTAAGCTTATTTATCTTATTTTATTTATCTTGACATTGTAGATTACCTAATAATTATTAACTATTTGAGAATAGGTAAACAAAATATTTTTTATTCTAATAAAATAATATGTATCTTTTTTTCACACGTAATTTTTTTTTTTTATTTTACTTTGGTTATGAGTTTACTTACGCGTACTCATATTTGGTAAGACTTAGAGTGAGGATTTGGATAATTAACTGTTAACTTGGATTACATAATTCGAAATCAAAGATTATGAATCTCATTAATGCGTTTACTTAAACTCATAATAAGAATGAGCTATTACAAATTTACTTCTAGACTCATTCCTAATTATATTTTTAACTTTAAAAAAAGATTGATTCGCATATTTTATTCCAGTGTTATTAATCATAATTAAATTACAAAGTTGTAATAATAGGACAATACAATTATAAAGTAGGTATATTTGTTTAAGAAAATTGAAATTAATATAAACTTTAATTGAAATAAGTCAAATAAAAATACTGTATAAAAAAAGATACATATTATTTTGTTAGAATTAAAAATAATTTTTTACCTACTCTAAAAAAAAGTTAAGAACGATTAGGTAATTATGCAAAGTTAGATAAATAAAATAAGATAGATGGGGCCAACTCTTTTCGCATTTTTTTCCCACCAAAATTGGGGCATGATTTTCATGTCACACAAACGTGTACCCCTTTTTTTGTATGATAAGACACCATAGGCCGCGAGCAATATTCTTGTACCGAAACGACAAATTTTTTGCATTTTTTTCTTGCCAAAATTGAGGCGTGAGTTCCATGTCGCACAAATGTGTACTTTATTTTGTTTTGTTTTTTTTTTTTTTAGCCACAATAGGCCGCGAATAATATTCCTGTGTCAAAACAACTAATTGTTTCGCTTTTTTTTTTTCCCGCCAAAATTGGGCGAGATTTTCACATCACACAAACGTGTACTTTTTTTTTTTTTTTTACGATTATATTGGGAATGTCCTAAGAGTGAAAGACATTTTAGTTTTATTTTATTTATTTTGAATTGATTAATAATATATGTTGGGAATGCCCTAAGAGTGAACTCATTACATCTTTACATATTTCATGTCATATTTTTTTGCCAAAATTCGGGCGTGATTTTCATGTCACACAAACGTGTTCCCTTTCTCATGACAATTAGGCACAGCGTGTCTCGAGCAATATTTGTGTGCCAAAATGACAACTTTTTTCACGTCATTTTGCCGCCAAAATTTGGGCGTCATTTTCGCGTCACACAAACATGTACCCCTTTTCAGGATGATTAGGCACAGCATGCCCCGAGTAATATTCTTATGCTGAAACGATATATTTATTTCTCATTGTTTTTTCGCCAATATTTGGGCATGATTTTTACGTCGCATTAACATGTACTTTTCATGACGATTAGGCTTAGCAAGCCTTGAGTAATATTCTTGTGTCAAAATGACAACTTTTTTCCTCGCTTGGTCGCTAAATTTGAGCGTGATTTTCACATGTACCCCTTTTCATGAAGATTAAGCACAACTAGCCCCAAGCAATATTCGTGTCTCGAAACAAAAACTTTTTTTGCGCCATTTTGTTGCCAATATTCGGGCGTGATTTTCGCGTCACACAACATGTACCCCTTTTCGTGATGAGTGGGCATTGCAGGACCCGAGCAATATTCGTGTGCTGAAATGACAACTTTTTTCATGTTGTTTAGCCACCAAAATTAGGGCGTGATTTTTGCGTTGCACAAATGTGTACCTTTTTTTTTGTGACGATTGGGCACAGCATGCCCCGGGCAATATTCGTATGTCGGACATATAAAAGCCAAAGAAACAATGATTATAGAAAATTACGAAGAGCAAGAAATAAATAAAACCATATAAATAGCTAAACTTGAAAACGTATTTAAGACTAAAGAAATTAACTTACGTAGACAGTTGGAAGAAGTGGGTAGAATCCTTAGATTTAGGTTCCAATTGTTGCAGCGAACAGGCACACTTAAAACATTCTCAAAGTAGACTTAAGGCATACTCAAACTTAATTACAATCTTACAAACTTTTACACTCAAAATCAAAACTTTTATTTACAATGCTTCTTTTTGAAGCTTTTATTTTCTGTGCTTGTGAAGCTGGATCTAGGGGTGGTGGAATCTCTTCGTTTGTGGTTTTCTCTTGATTTTGCGACGTGATTGAAATCTACAAATAAGGTTAGAACAATATGGAAAAGGAAAAGGTCCTCACCACACTTCCTCATGTGTTTCACTCGAAGAATAATTCACTCAAATCCACTGTGTTTCACTCAATCTAATTTGGCTTCCACACTCTAATATACTCACAAACTCTGCCTTTTTCCACTCGTATTCTTCTTTTAGTTCTTTCAAAACTAATCAAACAAGAATAATAAGGATTCAAGTAGTAAATCAAGACGAGAAGCAAACCAAACGGATCAAATTTGTCTCAGATTCTGATGATTTTTGACACTCAAGCATTTTGGCAAAAAAAGCCTAGGATGTAAGAAACAAGATTAAACACAAAACAATTTAAGAAGTGTTTCCAAACTTTTTTTTTTTTTCCCAAATCCTCTTGATTTTTTTTTTCGGATTCTTTCCCTTGATTTCACAAAAACGAGTAGCAAGGAACAAGAAGCAAGAGAATCAGATTTAGAAACACTAGGACCCTAATTCACGTTTCTAGGCTTTGTAAACCTAGTGGGAATCGGATTAGGTTTTTTTTTTTTTTTTTTTTTTTTTTTTGGAAATCCTAGTAGACCTCAATCTCAAACAAGCAATTCAACTTTGAATCAAACACTAATATCACAGGTTTGAGGAGAGAACAAACAGATTTAGTGCAGCAAAATTTTTTTTTTTTTTAATTTACGGATTGAAAATGAAAAACAAGAAGAGGATAGGCAAACCAAAGGAACCTGGCTCTGATACCAACTGATACGAATCACGCCAACAAGTAACGAAATTCGATACCAAATATGGAAAACAACCCAAGATTTTTCAAGTTTGATGGAAACTACAACCCGTTGCTTAGGAAAGCAAGAACATTCGTATGGTGAAGATGCAAAAACGGTTATGGAAAGTCCGTTTGATAAGTCAATTTAAACGTCACAAGGAATCCTTGATAAATTCAAATAAGTTTCTTGAAGAGCTGAAGAAGAATAACTCACTATATGAATAAACATCAAAAACTGCCTTCCATTAACTAAAAATCAGCCTTATATAGCCAAAATCACAATTTGTAAAATTCCTAATCTACCCTTTAAGATAATCACACCTATAATGTAATATAATCTAGATAAAGATACTAAAATTCAAATTTTAATTGAAACTTAAAGCTAAAATAAGATTACAAAGAAATTAAATCTTGATCAGATCTTCTAAACTTTTAGAATCTTGTTTTGAATCTTGAACTTCTTGAAAATGTAATCTTGACTTGATTCTTTGTTAGAAAACAAACGTCCACATCAGCCTTGGCTCTCTTCCGAATCAACTTTGATAAGTAAAATCAGTCTTTGTTCACCATCAATAGTGAACATACTCTCTTCTTGTTGTAGAACTCTCTGGATTAAGTTTTCAACTCTTCTTTAAATCTTTTAGCTGAGCCTCGTCACCAAACCAACTAGAACTTGAATTGGTTCATGAATATTCCTTTGAGCCTTGATGTCCCTATCAAGTTTGTATTTTTGACATTCTTTGTTGCAGGCACGTTTTATATTTATTTTTGGCAGAATAACGTATATAGTTCATTTATAAACTCTGAATATTATTCGTGTTTGATCTCACTAAAAAATAAAGCTAGACCAGATGAAAATAGCATGTTTAAGATCACATTGCATGTAATTTCCATGCTACGCATCCATATCGATCTTGTCATTGAATATATTGGTATGATGACTATTGATGAGTCTAGTTACGAATATATGTAATGATTTTCGCTTTAATCTCATACTAATATAGTACACGGACTAGATTGAAACTAAAACGATATTTCAGAATAGATAGCTTTTCAATACGCACTCAAGACTATATATAATATAATTGTTTCAAGAAATATATGTAGCCCAAGTTGGAGATTTTGGGATTTTATTAATTTATTATTATAGGCTTACATATTAAATGATGATTAGATTATATGCTATCTAATTTAATGGGTCAGATAAGTAATCTATTTATTGGGTTCTAGAAATATCAACTTGGGTATAGACTTTAATGTGTGGAAACCTAATACTAATTAAATTAGATTGATGTGTTTCTAATTTAAGTTAGTATATTAGGGTTATAGCCCCCAAGTCAAATCATAATGCGTAATATTTGTTTTCTTCCTTCTTCTCCATTCAACAAACAGGATACATAAAGCATCTTAAGAACCTAAGGAAATTTAACTATAGAATACTTCATCCTTCTCTAATTTGTCTCAATAGATTCAGGTACCCTTCTGATTAATTTCTTTTGATGATTTAACTTGAGATCCTGACTTTGTTGATAGTTTTCATCGATTAAAGTTTTCCCAGCACATCAACGTTCTGTGAATTTACTTTTCTGAACTTATAATTTATCCAGCATGGAATAGAAGTTCTTCTTATTCGTGCCCAAATCCAACGTGCCCAGATCCCCAAAAAAAAAAAATATATATATATATATATATATATGGGTATGGGATGGAAGAGAGGTCTAATGTCATAGTTTCTTTGGGCCCAGATCCAAAAAAAAAAAAAAAAAATCGTGCCCCAATCCAAAAAACCAAAGAAAAAAATTGGGAATGGGATAAAATAGAAGTTTAATGTCAGAGCGAGAGAGAGACATGGAGGGTTCCTATTTATCTAAATTTTATTCGAGATTATTGGATTTCAATTAATATTTCTTTAGTAATTAAGATTTATACTTAAAATATCTTTAATTAATGATTAATGACATGTAACATCAGTTTTCTGTTAAATAAATAAACGGAAGTAAATGGAGGGGCGGTTTGAATAGTTGTGTATTTCAGGGGCCAAAATGAACGGTTTAGAAAATTCATGGGACATAATAAACGGTTTTGAAAACTTTGGGAGCAAAATGAAATAGGGTACATACTCAAGGGGCATTCGTAAAATTAATCTTTTTTTTTTTTCCAAGACATGTAAACTTATCTCTCTCTCTAAGCTGGGTTTGGATATTTGTGTTTTGTTTCCTATTTTGTTTTCGTTTGTATGACAATACGGAATGTTGGATTTTCAAAACTTGTTTTCTTTAAAAAAAAATAAAAATAAATAAAATAAATAAAAACAAAAATAAAAAATTTAATATTTCAGAATACCTACTGTTTTAATTAAAAAATTGCTTGACGGTTTTCATTAAATCTAAAATTGGTAGACTTTAGAAGAAATTATTAATTGTCTCAATACTCTAATGTGTTTTACTAAAAGTGACAAGAATTGAAATTTATCGAAAAGCATTGGCGAATTTTGAAATATTATGTATTATGTTTATGTTCTCTCTTAAATCGTCATATTATTTTAATTAAACCCCTCCATGTTACCATACCCAATTTTGGATCATGACAAGCTTACCATAAATCTTGAAAATTAAAATAAATAAGAAAATAAAAGATAGAAGAGAAGACAAAAGATTAACGTGGTATCATCCGTGAACTAGGAATAAAAAGAAGATTTATTAATAAGAAGCACTACAAAACTATACATCATCTATTCATAATAAATAGTTCCCTTATGTCGAGGGGTTTCAGGAAGGAAAAAAAAAAAAAAAAAAAAAAACACCAGTTGCCTCGCATTTCTGAGAAAACGTGGTTTATAACATAAAACATGATACAAGTTTAATCAACAAGAGTGATAAGAGCTTAAAAATAAAAATAAAAATAAAAAAACACGACAATTAGAGAACTACAGAAATGATTCAATCAAGTCATACTATTGCCTGCGAAACCAAAGTTCGATTCGAATCTCCCGACGAAGGAAGCAACTCAAATTCTACAGTTTTTCCAGTGATAAGATTCTTTCATAAAGTCAACTTTTGCCATCAGGAAACTAAATCACTTCCTATTTCACCTGCAAAGGATCGGGGGCTGAGCATCAGAAAAGGATAACATGCGAACATCACACCGAGAAATTCTTATCAAGACAGAAAATGAATGCCATGTCGGACAAATATATTTGCTCCACTGTCCCAAAGCCAAAACAAAAAGATTCCTAGGTACATTAGTCTAAGGCATCAAAAGATTTTTTTTGAAACGACTTTGTTTGGTGAGGCCCCTTCTGAATAATTTGATTATGTCCCAAGATCTGTGACCAAAATTGTTATGGAAATAAGTTTAGCGAGTTCAAACTAAAATAAATCTTTTGTTTAGCACCCAAGTAATTCCAGGCTTCGACAAATATGCCCACACTTCTAATATGGAATCCTTCATGCAATGCTCACCAAAACGCATTTAGATTCAAAAACTGGCAAACCCTTACCATGCATGGACTTTATTAAGTACTCCAGCTCTGAGAAGAACATTGTTCCTTGAACTAGGGCAGACGGCTGTTGATATACAAAGAATGAGAAATGGCGAAGATCGGGATCATTTCTCGGTTTTGCCATCTCAACTATTCTAACGAACCCTTCTCTGTCATAACAGGACGGTGCATTTTCACCAGCTATGGTCAATCCTCGACTCCAAGCAGAATTGAAAACCTGTAACTACCGAATTATTGCTATATCTGTATATTTCAACACATAATATTCACTGCACTGCAACCCTAATACTACAGAAACTTCAGGATTCACTTGGCAATCAGCATTAACCAAAAGCTACTAGCCTGCAAGTAATACCCATGAAAGTAAAACACCTAACACAGCCTCGAGACAAAAGGTGCGAAATTGGTCATTACCTGCCAACTCAAACCTTCTGGATCGGCCAAAAATTCATTACTATCTTGGTTAGACATCTGCAAGCCTGTGCAAACAAACTTCACCGTCACTCCATGTTTCTTCAGAACCTCAAAAACTGGAGAGTATCCATCCCGATTTGTGGGGTTATAGTATCCAGAAGTTAGCTCTGCTGCATGACTAGGTGTCTTGTACCACCAGTAAACTGCAGGAACCTGCAAATTCGTATCTCTCACTTATTCATTGGTGGACATTAGCGGACCTTAAATATACCCCACACTAGACAGGTCAAAGGATGGGTAGTAGATAAATCAGGAAATAATTTAATTGTGCAACTGAGGAAAAAATTCCCCTGCATCTTCATGCTCAACAATTATCAGACAACTTTGCATCAAGAGATAGACAACCTGATAAAGGCCATTTAGGGGTTTCAGAGATTAGAACTTATCACTTAAAGGGTTGAGTTTGAAAAATAACAAAGCATGAAATATGATCAAGTGTTCGAATATTAAAAAGAAAAAAATTGGTTATTTCCAGAGGCAACCAGCTACAGGATGTTCTGGGCAGAAAAGTTGGTATCATCCAAATAACCTGACATAAACGAGCAGAGAAGTTGGTTGAAAATGATAATGGTGGTCTGAGTTTTTATTGAAGACAAAGCAGCAAATACAAACAAATAGCATTTATTCGAAAGACTTGCTAGCTCTCCCCTGACCAGAAGCTCTACAATTTCCCAGTGATAGCCCACCCTCTATCCTATGCATTTTCTTCCTTCTATTCACTCACTAAGCTAGGCTAAACGAGCCCATCTAACAGACAAATAACAAACCAACAAACTCCACACTGCTCTTACAGCATCATTCCTCACTCGGTAGGACCAATTTGCCCCTGCTTCTTAGCACGCCTCACATACGTGAAGCGAATGGGAGGCTTATCATATGGTCACCAGAGTTACTGGACCTATCTTGTTCTCAGAGTTAAGTCTAAAATTGGCAACGATTATTTCAGTAAATTCTCAACCACAGTGCATCCTCACCGTATGAATTTACCACTATTACTGACATCAATCCCTTGGGTAGCCACCAAAAAAAAAAAATGAAATGCAAGAAACACCAAAATCTGAGATCAATTTGATATGATTACTGGACATGGAATAATTCACTTAGTGGAAATGGTTGTCCATTATGGATAAGAGAATTTGCGTAACTGTGTTCAACTAATGAAAGACTGAAATTTCCATAAACTCATACTTCAATTCCACTGCAACAAACATTAATAGATTGTGGAGTTGCCTTTTGACTTGGAAAATGCAGCTAGATGGGGTTTGGATAGTGAATACAGGACAAGACCAGTAGGGTAATAAATAAATAATCTAGGAAGCATAAAGAGGGAACAAAATAAGAAACTAATTTAGGGGGAGTTGATCATATTCAATAACATTACCTTAACAACAATTTTTGTTTCCTCAAATGCATGGTTGGCAAGAGATAAAACATTGTTTGCGTGGTCTATTAATGACTGAGCATACCAATGGAGGAAAAAGCGCCCATAATAGCTATCATAGTCGCCCCTTTCACAAAAGAAGCCAGTTTCATGTGGTCGAGAATTGTATTGACCACCATTATCAGGTCCCCTACCCCAGAATAGGTGTCCACGCAATTTAGCTGCTTTCCGCAGACTTTGTTGTAGGTATTTATCATAGCACTGTAAAAATATGATAAAAGTTGATCAAAGGAGTTTTAATCCATAAATAAATCTCCTAAAATGATACAAAGAAACCCAAGCTTGGAGTCAGTATTCAGAAGTTTCAATAAGATAGACACACAAATATGTAGTACTTTGAGTTTCAAAGTGACCACAATCTTCTAATCAATAAGAATATGGCATTCAAAATATAGACAGGGTGTTGTAACAAATACCTGGAACTCACCGATACCAGGATACCTCCATCCCATTCTCTCCGAAAACGACGGATACTTAAGCTCGCCAGATGCACCAAGTCCAATCTCTACAGCACAAATGATGCCCTCAACAAATAAGTCATCAAATTCTGTGCGGAAGCTTCTCATTAAGTCAAAATAGACCTGCATATTGACCGCTGCTCAGTGAAAGAAGCAAAATAAAACTACAGATAGGTCTCAGATGTAGAAAATAGGACTAGTCCAGTCAGGAAAGCAAAATAAACAGAATTAAACTTATTTATTATTCAAAAGGATAACAAGACTTTCTTTGTATGAGCTTTTCATACTTCGATACCAGTTCTTCCTTGCAGGACACGTTCTTTGTCAATGCCCCAAGATAGACACTCAGTATTCCTCTTTCCTTCACGATCAGTGAAGAATATATCTTGATTTTCCTTTCCAATCTCCATAACCCACTGAGGAAGACTGATAGATGTTTCACCAGATTCACTTGCTCCATCCTCATGAAATGCCATTACAACCTTCAAAGAGTAGACTTTAGAAACGAGTCACCAGCTGTGAAATAGACGCTTTAACATTCAATTAGATACTAAAATCCTGAAACTATTCTATTCCAGGAATCAAGAATGCTTCTTATTTCTCCATCATTTGAAAAATAAATAAACAAAATTGTTACGGTCAAAGAAAACCACAGAAATAACATAAACAAACTATGAATTTCACCAAATATGATCCAAGGATGGACAATGGAGCTTATGCTTGATATGCTTGTGACAACATGGACAAGACAAGGATTTCCAAAATAAAATTACCATTTTCTTTCCTTTCGATATTTGTACAACTCAATAAACGAGAGAGAGAGAGCCCATAAATTCAATTTAGACATGTGATGAAACATTAAAAAGAAAATCCACTTTAAAATCGCATAGTTGTCGTCTATTTGCATTTGTTGCATCATCAATGCACGTATAATCAACAAGTGAATCTTATTCTGCTTTGATGCCTCAAACAGCTAGAAAAAAGAAGGCAACAAACAAATATGTGAGTAGTACTTGGAATGTTAAATGAGGAAGGAGAAGTTAGTTACCTGCAACTTGAGCTTCAAGTGTCGGATGATGTTGAAAAGATCCCGATAACCAGACCAAATGTAATTCCGAGGGGTCCAGGTCTCAACAATTCCCCACCAACATTGGACAACAACGCCGTCGACGTTCAGAGACTGCAAAAAGGTTAGTTCTTGTCTTACGCCTTCAGGGTCAACCAGCTGACAGAACTTGTTGACAATACCACTCTGCCAAATAGTTATGATAACAACTAGTATTCATTCATGTTGTTGAGAGTAAAAAACTAGTATTTGATAGATTTTGAAGCACTGAGTAAACAAATAAAACATGATTAGGATGATGAATAAAGGCAGAGAAATTTACCGAGAGCTTGACAAAAATAGGGACATATGGTGTGGGTGTAAAATCAGTAGCATGTTCACCCGAAGTTGAAGGAAAATCTTGCATAAGCTGCTGTTGCATTATCAGATTCAGTCACAAAAACCAAACCAAACCAAACAAAAACAAAAGAAAATAGTTAGTTTGTGAGAAAATAAAGTCTGAGAAAAAAGAATAAATTGGTTGGAGAAAGAGGCTGACATTTGGAGGAGGGGAACGAATAGAGGCGGAAGCAGAGGCGGAGGCGGAGGCAATGGTGGAGTAGTTTGGAGTATGATGAATTTGAGGAGGATGGGTGTCTGCAGATGCGGCAATAACAACAGAATCAAGACTGGTGGGAGACAATGAAGACAAGCAATTGTTGGTGGTGGAGTTTGCCAAAACTGAATCAACAATGGACGGGCAGTTGTTGTTGTAAGAAGTATCACCATCACCATCACCATCACCATCACCATCACCATTATCATTATCATTATGTCCAATATGATGATGGGGGGAGGATTATTAGGATTCGAATGAGGGCGGTAAGTGGTGCCGTCGGGCTCGACGAGCCAGCCGGCCTGGCGGGCAAGGGCAGCAAGGACGTCATTCATGTCGGCACGTGCGGGGAGAGGGAAGTTGCCAAACTGGCGAAGCCCTGCCAACATGCGGCTGGTGATGGCTCGGCGGTGCCTCTCGCGAAGCTTGGTCCGCTCCTTCTCCTTCTCCCTCTCTCTCTTCCCACTCCCAATCCCACCCTTAGAAACAAGAGGAGGAGTGATGGTTTGGGACAGGGTGGCTGCGAACCCCCTGGGCCTCCGAGGCTGAGGCTGAGGCTGAGGCTGAGGCTGAGGCTGAGGCTGAGGCTCAAAAAGTTGAGGCTGAACCTGAGATTGAGAATGAGGGAAGTCGGAACCCTCACCCTCGGGGTCGTCACTTTGGGTTTGAGAATGAGAACCCTCAACATCCACCTCCGAGTTCATCTTTCTTTCTCTCAATTTGATCTCCTTCACTCGCACTCTCAATCTCACTCCTTCCTCAACTTTCGCCTTCTTCTCTCAGATTTGTTTACACGTTGGTGTTTCAAAGTTGCTAAGCCTAATATCTCTCTGCAACTCGTCTTCATATATGCTGAATAAGAGAGCTGTAGAATTCACAAAAAATAAAAAATAATTTGTCAGAAGCAATGTGTTTTCATGAACTAAACGAAAATATTTTATTTTATTTTGTACTTTTCCCTTATTAAGATGTTATGGCCGAGTAAATAATTCGTAATCCTTGGAGACTGTTTCACTTCGATTCCCGTACTACTGCTTCATTTGCGTTTTTTTTTTTTTTTTTTTTTTTTTTTTTTTAAAGGATATCAGAGCTAATGGCCTTCTCAGGATTAAGGTCCTTCCAATATTGCAAAGCTAGGATGTGTGTTTTGCATATACCTATCTAGTTGTAACGTAAAACCATAGTCGATAAAATTCAGCTTTCCTAGCATGCACAAGACAAGACACATGTACTTTCGATTTTGAATTGCCTTGATCTTAATCTAAATTTGGTAGAAGCAATGAAATACGAAAGGACCAAACCTACATGCCATCCTGTAGTGCTAATAGCTTTGCAGTTTCAACAGCTTCGTCATTGGATATCTCTCAATTGCCAAATTCAGAAAATATGAGAACTGACAAGTCAAATAGAGTAATGGGCGATTAATCAAAAAGATGAAGATGCATGCTTTGCTACAAAAGGCAATGAAGTAGTTGGTGTCATCTCAATGAGTTGGTTAAATTAGAGATTTAAGAACGTAGAACATTTTTCTTTTTTTTTTTTTTTTTTTTTTTTAAGAAAAAAGGATTACAAATCTATGACTTCATCAACATTCTCTTGGTCACAATTTCTCTCCAACCAAGAAGAAATACAACTCTTTCAGAGGATGGGAAAAGCCCTGAAAACTCTTT
>CM046385.1:21968203-22068203 GCA_025413485.1 Ficus microcarpa
TTTTGAAATTCTTTTTCTAGTTGCGAAGGGCTCAATAACTTTCCATCTTTAGAAACTTTAATAAAACTCAACCATTTCAATTAAAAATCTGAACTTTACTCGGCAGAGAGAGAACAAAACAAGAGAAATGATAGTAAAACTGTGATGGTGAAGTAACCTTTGCCAAAGAACGGTGCTCAGAAGCTGCTGTGAATCTCCACAGTAGAATGGATTAACTCATCGGGTGACAGTGAGAGAGAGATTTCGTTTATAGCTCCCTATCGTGAACTAGAGTAACGGTCATAACTGTTACGACTGGATGGTCATAACTGTTATGACCTCTTTCTTTATCGTGAACTAGAGTAACGGTCATTATTGTTATGACCGGGTGGTCATAACAGTTATGACATCTCTCCCTATAGTAACGGTTATAACTGTTATGACCGGATGGTCATAACAGTTATGACCTCTCTCCTTATCGTGAACTACAGTAACGGTCATAACTGTTATGACCGGGTGGTCATAACAGTTATGACCTCTCTCCATATCATGAACTAGCGTAACGGTCATAACTGTTATGACCTGTTGGTCATAATGAAAATGACCATCCGAAAATCACTTAAAACTGAGTCATTTTCATTATGACCAAAAAGTCATAATGAAAATGACCATCTGGAAATCATATAAAAATACTAACTTTATGTATTTTAAGTAATTTTTTTTCAACAAGTCATTTGGAAAGTTGGAATCTCATCAAAAACACATATAAAAATGAAAACTTTTTTTTACATAATCAATAAGAACTTTACATTCTTACTGAAAGATATTAAAAACGTAAACTTTATAAACATAAAAACAAAAATAAACTTTTCCTTAGCCGATGGGCTTTTAGATGTCGAAACCGATACTCGGACAGACCTCCTTTCTGGAATTGTGTTTTTCTCAGACATTTTCGTGGGCTTCGACATGGGTAGTTTTTTTGAAGATTTCCGACGTTAACACACTTGCAAACAGTTTATAAAAGACTTTTCGTGATGGTTTAGGACGGTTTCCGAGCGGTTATGGAGCGGTACTTGCTGATTGCAACTCTTTCTCTCTCTAGAATCAGAGTTTCTCTCTCTAAAACACTGTAGAAACTGGTTTGAAATAGAACATGCGATGGAGAGTGACTCTTGGGCTAGTGGAAGATGACTCTTGGGCCGGTGGAAGATGACTCTTGGACCTGACATAAATGATGTGGCAGTACTAGAAATGAAGGGAAAAAAAAATGGTGCTGTCTTTAATATTATTTATCCTAAGGGTGCTATTAATGAAATTAACCCTTTGTTTTTTTTTTGTTTTGTTTTTTGTTTTTTTTTGGAAATCAAAATAGCAGAAGCCAGAAGTTATACGCTAGACAGGAAATTTACAAGTTATGGCACTGGCGTGAGCCCACCCATATTATGTAGAATTGTAGCTATCACCATATCATTAAAAAGAATTACAAGGGACCAGAGTTTCTTCTAATTCTTGGTCCCAAACAAAAACAAAAACAAGAAACAGATTCTGCCACTACAAATGAAACATAAAAGACCAAAAGCCACAGAGGGCATTCATTAGAGAGAGGAAGAACAAGCACACGTTCATCTCCGCATTACACGAAGGCGCTCTCGTTTGCGGAAGCGCTCAAGCATGAATTCATCTGTTGCAGCTTGCCTCTGCGCCGCTCCATCCGTGGCTGTGTCATGTTGTCTGGATCCACCACCACCACCACCACCACCTTCACCCTGTGAACTCGTTCTGTCTTTGTACAGCTCCGGATGCTCTGCATTTACCAAACTTCTTGTCAGTATAAAATGGAAATGAACTTACCCAATCCTATATTAACAAGAAACAAAAACAGAGGGTAAGAAGATCAACCAAAAATAGCCATGGACTTGCCCCGATACGAGTCATGTTAGAGATAAACACAGCCAAAAAAAGAAAAAAAAGACAAAAGAAACCTCGGCGAAGTTTTTCAGCATAGTCTCTTCCACGCTGGAAATAATCAGCAGTGTAACTAGAAGGGATACTGAAGTCTGATTTAGTGCGGCTCCCCATTAGGCGCTTCTCCTGAAGGAGCTTTTTGGCAGCCTCAGTTTCCTCGATATTTCGCAACTTGAAGCTGCAAATGAAATTATTCAGATCATTATTATATAGAGATATAGGTCAGAGGAGAGGAAATTGTATTAAAACGAAAAGAGGAGAGGGGGGTTACTCAATGGGAAGCTGAACCTCAGCAATCCCAGTAGTCCACTGAGTAGAGCTTTCTTCTGAGTTTCGCTTCTTTACCTGAATTTGAAATCAAAACAATTTAACCAAGACATCGAGTTCAATTCAAAGATCATCAAAATATCAAACTTGTAAAATTTCTCTTAATTCTAAACCAACAAAGAAATAATAAAACTAACTTTTAGATGGTCTGGGATTTTGTATAACTCGTCTTCAGCACGCTTCAATTCGTTGTCCACTTGATCCGCTGTCGCATCGACTTTCCGGCCTCTCTTCTTTGCTAATTCTTGTTCCACATACTTCAACCTGTTTAATTATATATAAGTCGCATAAACTTGTGAATAATTAGATAGAAAAACAAAAGGCATACGTCTTTAGTTATATATATATATATATATATATATATAGAAACATACATATTCGGATCTTCAACCATGACGGCAGTTTCCTGAGCAAAGGTATCTTGGAGAACGAGGTCGTCCTTGTCCTTGTCCTTGTCGGCATCGCCACCGCCACCGCCACCTCCGGCGCCGGATTCAAATAAAGCAGAGTCAGTGAGTTTGTTAATAATGCTCTTCTTGTCAGAGGTATTCACATTACCACCACCACCACCAACAACAACAACCGCCGAATTGGCCGAGCCGTTGCTCATCGCCGGAATCCCTGACTTCCTCTGCCTCTGCTTCTGAACCAATTTCACCTCTTCCAATGCCATTCTGTTTTGTTTTCAATTTCACTTTTTCCTCAAAATTTAACCCTAACAAAATCTGTATCAATTAGGTATTTAAAAGAAAAAAGAAAAGAAAAGGAAAAGAGAACCTTCTTTCTTGTTCATCTTGGGGTTCGTCCGAATCGTCGGCGGAAGCGCTTCTCTTTCGGAAATTCTTCTTCTTCTTCTTCTTCAGCTCTTCTTCCATTTTTCTTTTTTAATTAAATTTTTGGGGCGGAGAGAGTTGGGTCGTCTGGGTTCCTTAATTTTTTTTTTTTTTTTTTTTGGGCTGAGAAATTACCGTTTGGGTGGAGAGAAGTTGGGAAGCTAGTGACAGAGATAGAGAATTATTTTGTTTTCTCTCTTTTTCTTTTTTCTTTTTTTTTTTAAAATTTATTTATAAATGTTTTAAGTTTTAAGGTTTTTTGTTTTTTTGTTTTACTTCACTCTTAATTTAATCATTGTTTTCATCAAAATTAAAATCCTAATTTTGTCCCTAAATCCATTGAATTCCTTTTAAACTTCAATCCCTCGTGTTATTTATTCATAAAAAAAAGAATCCTCCTGTTATTTTTATCAAAATGCCCTCTAATCCATCTAGAGACTTTTTAATAAAAAATAAATTTAAGGACCAATCAACATTTTCATTAAAAGTTCAGAGATCATTATAGTTATTTATACTTTTTTTTTAAAAATATCTCTAACATGTGTAAATTGTCCATAAAAAAATCCCTTTTTTTTTATTAGACTATAAATTATGATTAACAAAGTTCAAAAATTCTAATAAAAATCAATTAGAAATCATTTTTGGTGTTAAATAAGCGTAAAAAAGTCATTTTACAACTATTAGAGTCAAACTCACGGTCAACTAGGGCTTCTTTGGCATATCAATTTAACCAACTCAATTCAAAAATTTTCTTTTTGTCTTTTTCCCAAAAAATTTTTGTCTTTTTCCCAAAAAGTTTTTTGTCTTTTCTGAAATTTCAAAAAAATTTACTATTCAAACTTTAAAATCTCAACTCAAATTACTCCACCAAACTCCCCCTAATAAAGAGGTGCCTTTATAATTATTTGACAAAGTCAAAAGGATTGACGTTATTAGTTTTACTTAAATGATAGGGGTGTCTCATGACTTGAAATGCACCGTTTCACTCCTTTTTGGACTTTTTTTTTTCTTTTTTCTTTTTGGGTTGGATAAAAGTATTATTTTTCGGTTGAATGAAGTTATATATTTTTTTAACGAAAACAAGCCCAAAAAAAAAAAAAAAGAAAGATGATAATTAAATTGTAGTTGCAAATATAATCTGCTAATTTCACATTTAATTTTATCATGAGATGAAGAGTTCAAGTTCCTTATGTTTTTAAGAGTAAAATAACAATAACAATAATAATAATAATAATCAAATTATGTCTTCTACTAAAAAATTGAAAAGGATGATGTGGGTGGGTAAAAGAATGAGAAAAATGTACAGTTTTAATATAGGTGTTTTTTTTTAGTAGTAATAGGAGGCGTGTAGAAAATAAAAGTTAATTTTTAAGTCTCCGACAAGTGCTCGCCGACGAAGTGGAGTACTTGGAGGCTTATTCAATTACAATAGAGTTGGAGGGAAATGTCAGGCTCGACCAAATAGCTGGTGGCGAGGGTGGTTTGTGAAGCGGTTCGCGGGAGAGATTTGTCATCGTCGATTGGCAAGGTTTTCGTGAATGAGGAAAAAATGAATTTTTTTTTTTCCTTTTCTTTTTCCCGTATGGTTATTAGTTTAATAATAAGTTATTAGATTATTCCCTTTTTTTAATAAATCCGAAATAAAATCTAAATAATTATTTTTGTTAGTATAAACTATTTGTCTAGTATTAAATTAAAATACTAAAAATTCTCAACAAAAAGAGATAAATTATTATTTAAAAAATGAAAATGCTAAATTTTAAAAAGAATGCTAAATTATTTTTTAAAAAATAATAAAAATCCTGTCCAACGTTTGAGATATGCCAAACCCAAACACACAGGTACATGGAATATGTCACATTTCACAAAATGGTCGAAACAAATACTACCTTAATTATTTCAGCTTTTGCAATAAATGTTTTTTCATTGGGACTAAAATACCTATATATAAAATTCCATAATCCCCCAATAAAATAGGGCAATTAATTTTTGAAATTAAAAAAAAAAATCAAGAAACCAAAACTAACTCCTATACTAACGTTGTTTGGATTTAAAATCATCACTGAATCTTCTACCAAAAAAATAAAAAATAAAAAAAACACGATAGTTTCCTCACTCTCCTTCTCACAAAAAATTCCGATTGGCTACTCTCCCTTTCACTCTCTCTTTGATTCTCTAAATCGATAGTAATGAAGAAATCCACGAAGAGAATGCCAGAAAGACATTAGAAAGACACAGGAAAAGAGATGGCTTCTCCCTCACCAAGACAGTCATGTCGATTTTTAGCGGCTGCAAAGGAAACCTTGAAGATTGAGAAAAGAATTGTTGTCAGCGTTGATCAACAAGGGGTTACATAGTTAATGTATCTGGTCGAAGGAAGTAATTTAGATTTAAGTTTGATTTGTTATGTTTGAGCTCATTAGTTTTTTTTTGTTTTTTTTTTTTTTTTTTTTCCTTTGAGAACTCATTAGGTTTTAATTTGCTTATTTGGTTTCTTCTTCTCGAAATGGGTTTCGTAATGACAGTATCATTATTTTAATTTCATTCCTTGTACTATTTATTTTCTTCATACTAAAATCCGTCATTATCATAAAGACTGAATCATTATTGGTTTTTTAAACTTTCTGTTTTTGGGTTTGCTTATAGGTTTTCCTTACTAAAATTCAGCATTGTTATAATGACTATATCATTACTGGTTTTTGATATCGTTCGATTTTTGGGTTTGCTTATGGGTTTTTCATAGTCAAAATGGGTCAGTGTGATAATGACAGTTTTATTAATATGGTTTTGCGGCTTTTTTTTTTTTTTTTTTAATAATTCATTTGGTATTTAGTTTGCTTGTTGGATTTTAGTAATCAAAATTGGTCATTTTTATAATAATAAGAGCATCATTATTATAATTATATGGCCAAATAATTATTATAATCTATCATTGATTAATTTCAGTGGCTGTAGTTATTTTATTGACCTTGTTATTGTGTTTATTGAAATGAATGTAGAACAATGGCCAACATCCAATCGAGTCATTACCATAGTAAGCAACAAGGACCCCAAACAAGAATAAGAATGGATAAACAAACTGATGAAAAAGGGCCATACTGTGATCACAAGATGATAGTGAAATGGTTAACGTGGTAATTATTTCTATTTCGTCACTGTAGGTTACTATACTATTGACGTGTTCTTTATTGTCATTATGATATTTGATTATATTGACTATATGTATTATGAAGACTTAGAATTTTTATTTGTATAGTCCTTATAATAATTTAGTCAGTATGATGTGGTTAGCTCGTAGTAATATGGTCATTACTGTATTGATTTTATCACATATATATGAAGAAGTATTATGCTATTGACCCAATCTTTTTGGTATATTTTTTATCCTTCACATTGGATCAATGTAAACAGGAGAATAAGTTTGAGAATCAAAAGAGCAATGGACTAATGTTGGGGTTAGACTTCGTCTTCCCATTATACCGTTAACTTGCGAACGTCTGTTAAACGGACAATCAATTCTTTGGTAAATTATCTTTGGGCCAGACCCAAAATATGGGCTTACTCATTAGTAATCGTCCACAGTTCGACTAATTGGGCCGAACCCAATCCATCTTATAAGCTCGTGTTATCATTTCAACTGATTATATATGATCGAGCGTCGAACGAGACATGATCATACAAACAATATAAATGTATCGAGCTACGAACGATGTTTGGGCCAAAATAAAGCCTTGCCTACCCATCGTTCATCGTTCGATTTTAACAAAAAATTTCAAGGGAAACTTCCCTCAACCATCAGGCTCATATTCATTGGTGACATGTCAGATTGTTCGTAATAACTAACGACCCCATGAGTATCACAATTCAACCGCTGAGCCCACGATTCTATCTGGTAACTGCCTAGTCAACTGCATGATTGACCTTCTGACGCGTGTCCCAGTAGACAGAAACGATAATCGTTCACTGAAAACTTCGAGTTCAGACCATGCTTCTTCCTCTATAAATAGAGAAAGACCCTCCCTTTCAAGAGATCCCGAATCCTTTGTCTGAAAAACATACTGTTATTTTGTCGAAATATTCCCAGAAATCATTCTTGTATTTAAGAACCTTCATTAATACAAAACTGACTCTCTCAGAGGACGTAGTACATCAATTGGGCGAACCTCTTTATATGTTGATGTTCCTTGATTTACTATTTACTTTTGATTTGATCATTTGCATTAATATTTATTTTTTGACATAATATTTTTGTTCTTTTCGTTGTTTTATGTATTTCACCACGATGTCCAAGGACCCATATAATCGATTTTTGCATCCATTAAACTAACGTTTCTATTAAATCTTTAACTGTAGAAATCCGACATCTACAGTTTGGCGCCCACCGTGGAGCCTTTGGCCATTTTACTTCGGAAATTCGTAAAGTGACAATGGCAACGGAATGTGAACACCAGGAGGAACTTCCCCAGGAAAGCCCAATTGAACGTCAGGAAGCTTCAACTTCAGAAGCAAATTCCCAGATCGCCAATATGACGCGATTGGTTGAAGAACTTACCCAGAAATACAGCAATCAGCAAAGCCAGATGGAAAGCATCAGCACCGGGAACCAAGTTCTCAAGAATCAATTGATGGCTCTCAACAACCAGGCAGCCTACTTGTATTATTATAACCCATACGTTGGGTATTCATCTGTAACAAACGCTGGGGGCTGGCAAACATCCACGTCCCAGTATTCCCGAGGTCCGAACAGTGGGGACTGGCAGCAAACCAACCCATACTATCCTCAAGGGACGAGGAATATTGCACACAGCCCCGTGGCTCCAATGCAACCTTTAACAACGCCAAGGGACACAACCGCGACGGACGAAAGGCAAGCACAGTAGCCACAGTAGCACCAGCCGTATCAGCACCCGTAACGTCAGTACCAGTACCAGTAGTACCAACAACAAAAGCAACAGCAATAGCAGCAGCAACATCGAACAAGAGAGTTCGATCCTAGACAGCGCAACACTCCTATCCGGCGTTCGACGCCCGACTTACCACCATCCCCAAAAGGTCCCATTCCACAAGGGACAATGGACGTTGAAGACATGATGATAAGTATCATGGCTGAGGAATTGAGAACGTTGGAAGCCCAGATGGAGCAACGTTTCTCTTCCCAAATACACCGAGCCACCACGTCAACCCCAGGGTTCGATGATCTCGCTCGTGGAGTCAGAGAGACGCCACTCTCCAGCCGCATTACCAACACCATTACTTCCAAGTTCAGCAACATTTTGTTCCCAAAGTTCGACGAGATGTCAAACCCACACAACCATTTATTGCAATACAAGCATGTTGTACAGTCGACAAACATTCCAACAGGAATGCTGGACGACATGATGTGCAAGCTATTCGCCCAAAGCTTGAAGGGAGCAGCGCTGAGATGGTTCTGCAATCTTCCTCCTGAATCCATCGATTCATTTGATGAACTCTCGCTCGAATTCATGAAGAGTTACTCCGTCCACATAAGGTCCGGAAAGACGACAAAGGATCTGTGGAGTGTCGTCCAAGGTCCACAAGAGTCACTCCGCGCTTACATCAAGCGCTTTAGCAAGGCAATTTCTGAGATCTCCAGCTTGGATGATGGAACTGCAAGGGAGGCTTTGAAGAAAGGTTTAAGGCATAGATCCTTGTTTAAAAATGAGATCTGTGCCAGATATCCTCCAACGATCCAAGATGCCTTACATCGAGCGAAGGGTTTTATCGAACTAGAGGAGGGGAACGAACGAATCGAGCAAGACTTGGCTGGAACAAGGGAAGAGGTGGCAAAGGCTCGCGAAGATCAAGAGAAGATATTCTGACGCGAACGCCCAGGTCCATCACAACGAACAAAACGCCGTACCGAACGAGCAACACGGTGTGATTACAAGCGTCCACTTTCACCACCAAAGTATGCCCTCGGCATAAGTCCCTCGGAACTCATCGCTTACTTAAAGCGGCAGGACTTCGTGACTTGGCCAAAGAAGCTGCCCGAGAACCCAGCCAGAGACACAAGCAAATATTGGGAGTTCCACAGAGATCACGGTCATCACACCATCGACTGCAGGGCACTGAGAGCAGAAGTGGCAGAGTTGCTGAAGAAGGGCCACCTTCGCGAGTTCCTAACAGACAAAGGCAGAGAAACATATGGCCTAGGCAACGAGGCCAAAGAACAAAGGGTTGTGCAGCAGATAGAAGACACGCCTTCACCTCCACCAGTTCGGAAGACAATCGGAGTCATCTGTGGAGGCTCGATTTATAGTGGAGATACTGTAACTGTTGTTAAGTCCCACCGAAGGAGAGCAACCTAGCCAATCGCGACAACACTGCCCGATGATCCCGTCGAACACTCGATCAGTTTCCACAGCTACGAGGCCACCAGCCTAAGCCGACCTCATGATGATGCGTTGGTTCTAACGTTGAACGTATCAAATTGTGAAGTCGGACGGATTCTCGTTGATAATGGAAGCTCTGCAGATGTTCTTTTTCTTTCAACCTTGAGAGAGATGGAATTGTCTAAGTCAGAAATCGAGAGTTCAACAACTGTTTTGACCGGTTTCAATGGAGAGTCAACGGCGGCAGTTGGCAAAATCAAGCTCCCTGTTTTTGCTGTAGGAGTGAATAAGTTAACAACTTTTTTGGTTTTGGATTGTCCATCGGCTTACAATATTATTCTTGGTAGGCCATGGATTCATGAAATGAAAGCTGTACCCTTTATGTACCATCAATGTATCAGGTTTCCCACGAGGAAAGGAGTAAGGGAGATAAAGGGGAACCAGGAAGTAGCTAGGACTTGCTACCTTCATTCGTTAAAAATGAAGAGGACCGATTGATTATAGCAATTAGAAGAAAAAGAAAAATCAAGCGATCAGGTCCAACCAGACGTAGAGCAATTGAATGAGATCCAATTAGACCTAGCCCAGCCAGATCGAGTCATCAACATTGGCTCTTTACTCGGAGACACTATTCGTGACCAGTTACTGAGTTTTCTTCGAAACAATCAAGACTGCTTTGCATGGTCACACAAGGACATGCCAGGCATAGATTCAGAAGTAACGACACATCGACTGAATGTCGATCCAAGCCACAAGCCAGTCAAACAGAAACGAAGAAAACTTGGTGTTGAGCGGAACAAGATCATCAACGATGAAGTGCGAAAGTTGATCGAGGCTAGATTCATTAAAGAGGTATAGTACCCAGACTGGCTCGCGAACGTTGTTATAGTCAAGAAGAAGAACAGGAAATGGAGAGTTTGCATAGATTTTACAGATTTGAACAAGGCCTGCCCAAAAGACAGTTTTCCCCTTCCACATATCGATCGATTGGTTGATGCCACTGCAGGACATGAATTGCTCTCCTTCATGGACGCGTTTTCAGGATACAACCAGATCCTCATGCATCCCGACGATTAGGAGAAGACAGCGTTTATCACAGAAAGGGGAATTTACTGTTATAAAGTCATGCCTTTCGGATTAAAGAACGCAGGCGCTACTTATCAGAGACTTGTCAATGCAATGTTCGCTGATCAACTCGGTTGAACGATAGAGGTATACATAGATGATATGCTGGTCAAATCTTTGAAGGCTGCGGATCACATTGAACACCTTTCAGAATGTTTCTCAGTACTCAGACAACACAACATGTGTTTGAATCCATCCAAATGCTCGTTTGGTGTTTCGTCTGGTAAATTCTTAGGTTACATTGTGACGTAGCGAGAAATCAAAGCGAATCCTGACCAGATACGAGCAATAACGAACATGCCTTCACCGAAGAACAAGCGAGAGATCTAGAAGTTGACTGGACGAATAGCGGCTTTGAATAGATTTATCTCTCGGTCGACCGATAAATGCCAGCCCTTTTTCAAGCTACTCAAAGGGAACAAGAAATTTGAATGGAATGAACAATGTCAACAAGCTTTTGAGGAGTTGAAAAGGTACTTGTCTACTCCTCTGATTTTAGCCAAACCCCAGATAGGAGAAAGCTTGTTTCTTTACCTTTCAGTTACAGAAGTTGCGGTAAGCGCCGTCCTAGTACGAGACTCGAACAGTGAGCTACCGGTCTACTACATCAGCAAGTCACTACTTGATGCTGAGACAAGATACCCGGTGATTGAGAAATTAGCCCTTGCTCTCATAACCGCTGCAAGAAAGTTGAGGCCGTATTTCCAATCACATTCGATCGTTGTGATGTCAACCTATCCCTTACGAGCCATTCTTCATAGCCCAAACTTATCTGGACGCTTGACAAAATAGGCAGTAGAGTTGAGTGAATTTGACATCAAATACCGCGTTTGAACCAGCCTGAAGTCATAGGTGCTTGCTGATTTTATAGCAGAACTCACCCCAGATCCTTTCAAAACAAACAACGAAGTAGAATGCTGCTGGACGCTTATGGTGGACGGAGCATCAAATGTCAAAGGATCTGGAGTGGGAGTATTTTGTTAGTCCCCAGATGGCGAAATTATCGAACAGTCATTTCGCCTGGAATTTAATGCATCGAACAATGAAGCAGAATATGAAGCCTTGATTGCTGGACTATGCTTGGTGAAAGCACTGGGGGCTCGACGTTTGAAGATTCATAATGATTCACAACTTGTTGTGAACCAAGTACTCGGAGAGTATGCAGCCAAAGATACGAGGATGGAAGCTTATTTGAACGTCGTTCGCTCGCTTGTGAGCACTTCGAAGAATACTCGATTGAACAAGTGTCGAGGGATCTTAATACGTAAGCGGACGCCTTGGCTTCATTTGGTTCAACATCAGAACCAAACATACGTCGGAGCATCCCAATTGGTTATATTGAGGAACCAAGTATCCAGATCGAGTCCACAATCATCGCAGAAGAAGCCACTGAAGACTGGCGAACGCCCATAGTTGCCTACCTGAAGGAGGGATTTTTGCCAAATGATAAGCAGGAAGCTCGGGAGCTCAAGATCAAAACTGCAAGATTTTCGTTGATCAACGATATCCTTTACTGACGTTCGTTCAATGGCCCCTATGCTCGATGCCTTGATAACAAAGAAGCTACTTACGTTCTGAAGGAAACGAAGGCGAATGTGGAAACCACTCTGGGGGATGGTTTTGTGACGCTCTCATCCTACGTAGGGTCGTCACCTTACTTATACTTAACTTACTTTACTTGAAAATTTGGGAATATATATATATTTTTTTGAATTTGAAACATACTTATCTATTAAAAGGTTTGTTCATAGAAACTTATCGTTCGTGCATACTGAAATAAAAGGTTGTTTAAAGTCTTTAATACCAAAATAAAATACTAGGTACATAACTTGTCTTCACGATATAGATATATACACGAAAACTTCTTAACTTATAAAAAGATTGCGGAATTTATGCGTAGTGGTATCCATACTGCCCTTCATCCGTCTCACCGTCCACGCATAGCTCATCATTTAAGCTGCAGGTTTCTTACCTACAGTATGAAATATAACTGAATGAACTTTCACCCAGTAAGCACAAACATAATCTCACAAAACATTTTTATTTAAAGCATCTTGAAAACATAAGAATCATTATATGCATCTGCGTGACCCATTTATATTCATTTATGCATTTCTTTTTAACTTGATCTTATTATCTTCCTTTAACATGTGGGCCCCTTGTGTACGTACCAGAATTTTTTTAGCGCTTCTCCAGATAAAGTTAAGGGTTGCAAGGTCCCTAACAGTTCTGGGAAACATGATTGATTATTCCCTCTCGCATCAACGAGAGGTTGATAATCCTTATTTTAACATGAAAACCCTCCACCTAATGGGAGGTTGGTACGACACCTTACTTGTGATTTCTTACCATGTTGTTTATCTTTAGTGATCATAACTTATGATGTTACTATATGATAACATAACTTTCATTTCCTTCATAACATGACATGGCATTTTTACAATAATAGCACTTTTTGCAAACATAATATTTTTACAGTATAGCACTTTTGAAAACATGGCATTCTGCAATATAGCACTTTTGAAAGCATGACACTTTGCAAATATAGCACTTTTTTAAAAGCATAACACTTTGTAAATATAGCACTTTTAAAAGCATAACACTTTGCAAATATAGCACTTTTAGAAGCATAACACTTTGTAAATATAGCACTTTAGCAACATAGCATAAACATCACCTTGAACATAGCATAAAACATGTAATAGTATATTTGAACATAACATACTATCTTTCATACTGCAGGTGAGGTTTGTACTTACCTCTTATGCCGTATCCTGAACGTTGCGTCCTTAAATCAAATGGCAACAGCAGATCACTTCCTGCTATATGAAAAGATATAGGATCAGAATCCTATTATGAAGTGTTGGTGACCTAACCAACTCTCATGCCTACTCTTAGTGGTATGTCCCCGTTACTTGATACTTTACTTGGTCTCAAAAATCATCATTCTCCATTGAGGATAATCAAACTTTGATTATTCCTTAAGAGGTCACGTTGGATAACCTCTCATTCTTGGTGCTAAGCCTTTAATATACTACTAGGTTTTCTTTTAAACCTTGGATTTTACTTTTACATCATAATCCTTGGGTTATCTCCATTAACCCTTAAACCCAAGCCCAATTATATGTTGGGTATCCCTTAGGGTTACATTGGGTAACCCTTAAGGTCAACTTTAATTTAACAGTGGGTAAACTAAAGTCAACATTTGTTCAACTAATAGTCCACCCTTGGCTATCCTTGGGCTTGATCCTGTAACTCGGATATAATATCCGGCTACCGTTCGTAGTCGGTTTGCTTACCAATTATTTCTTAAAAATCCATTTCCTTACTTTTGGAAAATCTTGTGTAATTATCTTCCAAAAATCCTTTAGTTTGCTTGTAAAAATTTTTATTTCCTTAATCTTGAAAACACTTTGGCTTACAATCCCATTTTCTTTACTTTTGGGCAACTTGAATACTTTGGTTTCAAAATCCCTTTTCTCTCCTTAACTTGAAAGCACTTGGCGTAAAATCATCATTTTTCCTTAACTTGAAAACGTTTGGTTTGAAGCCCCTTTTCTTTACTTCTTGGAAAAATGTGGAATTTCAAATCCGAACCCTTAAAATTCATGGTTTTTAAAACAGATCTTTTATAAAATCATTTAAGGCTGGAAACTGCCTTTGGAACAGTTTTCATAGTTAAAACAGAGGGTTTTAGAAGAAAAATAGTTTTTCTGAACTAGTTTTAGAAAATCCTGCGCAGGAATTTTGGTTCACTGCACACCTTTTTTAAAAATGATGTCAGTTTAAAATCGAATCCGAATTTGAAAAACTTATCTTCACGAAAGTTGTAACTATCGAAAAATCCTAAAACTTTCATATTTTACAAAAATTCCAGTTTGGCTTAAAAACGATGTCAGTTTAAAACGATGTCAGTTGTGCAGGAATTTTTGGTTCACTGCACATCCTTTTTAAAAACGATGTCAGTTTAAAATCGAATCCGAATTTGAAAAACTTGTCTTCACGAAAGTTGTAACTATCGAAAAATCCTAAAACTTTCATATTTTACAAAAATTCCAATTCGGCTTGTATCAGTACCAGTTTTTGTTTGAAACTGGCTGACCCTCAAAAACTGGGTCTGGGGAATCAGCCACGGGTTTTGGTGAAAATGGAGGCCGTTAGAGTCTCATTTTAGAAAACTGTCCATGTTGTCCCCTAGGAAAAACCCTTCTGGACAACTTTCATGTTTTGATTTTTACCCAATTCGGCCTCTAAAGGCCTTAAAATTTCACTTTCCCGAAACTGGCCAGTTTGAACCCGAACTGGCAGTTTTGGTTGCTTAGTTCGGTTTACGTCCTATTTCGTGGATTCTACCTAGACCGATCACATCGGGAGCTTATACATCAATCAAGCAGCATTTCTAACGTCCCATACATTCAATCAAGCTACTCCCATGTGCCCATGCAACCCTAAACCGAAAGCTTTATCCTTGGGTTGCATGGTTTCTAGCCTAGCATCAAGATCAAACATTCATTATCACATTCACCATTGAACTAGCAGCCACATTCCACTGCCTTGGGTAGATTTTGTGACCAAAAAATTAAGGGACATACCAACCACATCTAGCATGCATCCTAACCATTTTTCAAGCACAAAATAAACAAGCAAACATCATGAACAAGCCAACCAACCCTAACCCCTAATCAAGCACACACCAACCAAATCTAGGGCTGAAAATAAAATGGACTTATGTCCTTACAAATCCGACTTGAACCACAATAAAAATGCTTAACTTGAACTTAATTTCAAGATTGGTTTAAGAGTTTACCTTAAACCCAAGTTAGGGTTTGAAATCCAAGATCTCTTTCTTCCTCCCCTTGGCTTCCTTCCACTCGGCTTTGGCTCTAGGTTGGACACCAAAAATTTTTTCTTGTCTCCTTGGTGGATCTACTCAAAGCCGAACATTTTCACAAGATTTTCCTTAAAAATTTCAACTTTTCCTCACCTCTTTTCCTCTCCAATCTCATAGTTGCATACCCCCAAAATGGGTCTCCAAGCTTCTCAAAATTTTTTCTTTTTTCTCCCTAGCAAACCCGAACACCCTAGGAGTAAAAGCCCTAAGAAAATTTCTGATTTTCTCTCCTCTTTTTCTCCTCCTTACCCACAGTTTTTGAGTGGAAAAATTGCAAGAGTTTGGCTGCCTTTTGTGATTCAAAGAATGGGATTTAATGGGGTATTTATAGAGGAAGGGGGAGGGTGTTGGCCAGCCATGGGGGGTATGTGGCATGCATTGGGTGGCTTCCAACAAGTAGTGTGGGAGGCTCCACATCCTCCAATCTTACCTCATCCTTGTGAGGTCATCCACATGAGGTCACCCTTTAAAAACAAGGGCCTTGTTTGGCTCTTGGCTCATTTTCTAATTTAATCCATTTTTCTCTTTAAAAACTGTCCAATTTTATGCTACACAGTTATTTCTAATACTGTGTCCCGTATTTCCTTACTATACTTCCGTTCAAAATTTTTTTTTGTATACAATCGGATCATAAAAATCTTTCTCTTAACTCTTCGGAGACCTTTTTGCCCTTAATCCTAACTCGGTGTGCTTGATTTTCTAGGGTGGTTTTCTAGTTTATTCCTATTATCTTGATCATAAAAACGTTCTCGAAATCTCTTTTCTTTACTGTCTTTCATCATACTTGTAAAGTCAACGTTACGACCCATCTTGGTCAAATTTTGACTTCCGTAAAATCGCATCATTTTTCGTTCTTTTCGACTCAAAAAGCGTTTACTAAACTCGGCATTCTATTTGAGTCTTTGAGCAATTTCAACGAGAATCAAACATTAACAAATAAAATTATGAATTTCACATTGCTATTCATAATTTTTCATGAAACACTTTACAAACACATAATTTGGACTTTAATTCCTTATGAACAAGGAAATTATAAGTCCATGAAAAATTCGGGTCTTACAGGTTTTTATGCAACAAAGTCAAGCGACATGGCTACTACTGGCCCACCATGCTTCAAGACAGCGAGGACTTTGTCAAATGGTGCGACAAATGCCAAAGACATTCCTCAGTATTCCATCAGATAGCAGAACGATTATCGAGCATCACAACACCATATCCATTCATGAAGTACTCAATGGATATAGTGGGCCCATTACCAAGAGCAAGCGGTCAACACAAATACCTGCTTGTACTCACTGATTATTTCACTAAGTGGGTCGAAGCAGAAGCGTTTGCTGATGTTAAAGATTCGGACGTCGAAGGATTCATCTAGAAGAACATTATTTGCAGATTTGGTGTGTCTCAAGAGATTGTGACTGATAACGGATCTCAGTTCATTTCGGGCAATTTCAGAAAGTTCTGTCAGAATTGGAATATCGAGCTTAGCTTTTCCACGCCAAGATATCCACAAGGGAATGGACAAGCTGAAGCAACTAACAAGACGATTGTTCAGAATCTGAAGAAGAAGTTCGAAGCTCGAAAGGGTCGATGGGCAGACGAACTTCATGGTGTGCTTTGGGCGAACAAAACCATCTCAAGAAGAGCGAACGACGAATTTCCATTTTCGTTAACCTTCAGTGCATAAGCTGTTGTCCCAGCAGAGATTGGAGTCCCTACACTTCGACCTCAATTGGCCTTTGAAAATGAAAGTCAGAATCAAGAGATGCTCAACGGCAGTTTGGATGTTCTTGACGAACGACGAGATCAGGCTCTGATTCGTATGGCAAACTATCAACAGTCAGTAGCCAAGTACTATAATTCAAAGGTTCGACCGAGGACCTTTAATGAAAGGGATCTCGTTCTTCGTAAAGTGTTTCAGAACACTGCCGAGCCAAACGCTGGAAAGTTAGGAGCAAATTGGGAAGGTCCTTACAGGATCTTGAAGGTTATTCGACCAGGCGCTTACCGTCTCGAAATGATCGATGGAGTTGAAGTCCTTCGCAGTTGGAATTCGCAAGTATTACTTGTGAATTTTAACCATCTTTTTCATTTTTCAGACTAAGTTAAATTTTTGTAATCTTTTAATTTTGCAATCTTTTGAACAATTTCTCTGTAAGGGCCAGATCCTTTGTAATGAGCATTTGATCTACAGGTCTGAGCCTACAACAATACTTTGCTTTGCCTTCCGAGGCTTGAACTACGTTCGACTTGATCCCAAAACACTGGGTACGTAGGCAGCTCGTATACGCTTGTACGAGTCCAGTCACAAAAATTACACAACTTACACAACTTCTTTATTGTATCGAACTACGAATAGCTTGATCCTAAACAATGGGTACGTAGGCAGCTCATCACACCTGGATGAGTCCAGCTACTTATATCAATCAAAAACATGTTCTTGGGAACATATTCTCAGAATATTCACTCAAATTTTTACTATGGAAATGTTCAACTTGGCGAACAAAATCTGAGGATTCGATGTTTGAATTTACTTAGTTAGATTCATAATTGTTCAATCCTAATACTATGCTCAAATCATCATTCCGCATTCGATTCTTTCACCAATGATTGAATTACCATTCATCGTTCGATTTAACATTTAGTGCTCGAATTATCATTCAGCTTTCAAACATTCATGCAATATCAATTTGTTGCAAATTTGAAATATGAAGAAAAAATTCAAAGTCTTCAATAAGTTAGAAATTCATACAAATGTTTCAAACAACTACAAAAATTACTACAAAAAAAAAAATCTATTTCCGCACATCGCGGTCTTCGATAGGGTTCTCCTCGGCTGGGGGCTCGACATTCTCCTGCTGAGTTGATGAAGGCTGAGGAACAGACGCTGAAGTTCTAGCTCCCTCTAATTGGTCGAATATTTCGATCTCCTCATCAACGTCAGCTTCGACGAGGAGACCTTGCTTGTATTCCTTCAAAACCTCGTATCGAGCCCTGACAGTTGCATCTTCATGGATACTCAATAATTTTTCAAAGAGAGAAGCTTTATCGGCAGAAAGGGCATCTTTCTCAGCCTCGAGAACTTGTTCTTTACTTAGGCTTCATCGAAACAATTTACAATGACTTACGTCATCTCCACCCCTTCTTTCGCTGACTTCACTACATTATGAAGCTCAGCCATCAAGCCTTCGGCACTTGCCTTGACACTTTGGAAATTACGCTCGATTGCCAGCAATCTATCTTCATAATTGCGCTCGATATTCTGCAATCGATCTTCGTAATCCTTGTTTTTCTTTTCGAGTTCTTTAATCTGGGATTGCTGTTCGACAACTTTATCAATTGTGCGATAAAATAATCTCATCGCTCGAATATTGACCTTCAAAATAAAAACCAAGTCAAAAATTGACGGAAATTAACACTCGCATATTTTCAACTTACGAATACGAAATTTCTACCTTGAGGCCATCCCAAAGCAAGTCATCAAGCTGATTGTGAACTCGACCCCTGCTCATGATATCTTCATCAACTTCAGAAAGAAGCTGACGCATGAACATGACACTCGCTCTCCTGTCTTGAAGGAAGCTCACATCAGAGGGCAAGTCAACATGAATCCGCCCTCTTTCACCCGAAACATCAGCCTTAGGTTCAACCTCCGGTTCTGGGGTCGCAACCTTCGACTTTTTACTCCTCTTAGCTAGGACCTTCCTCTTGCCCTTTTCAGCTGCCTTCCTTTTTTTTTTACAGGGGATTCGGCAGGCTTCGGTGGAGTTTCGAGAGACAACTCCAAAACAGGAAAAGGCGTTGGTTCGCTACCTTCTTTATCTTTCTGGGCTGCACCTGCTTTTTCTGCTTTCTTGGCAGCCTTCATCGCAGCCCTCCTCTTTGTAAAAATCTCCTTTGAGGTTGGAAATTTTACGTCCATCCTGTCTAAGGCAGATTCTGCGATCAAAGCTTTTTCGTCAGTTGGTGGTTTGATGAAAAGTGGAGTGCCAAAGAGTCTCCTTAACGCTCCCCTGATCAAGAATGGCCAATCAACCCAAGAAGGAAGACGTTTAGTTATACGTGTTGGGATTTCAATAAATTCCTTCCACAGGCTCTACGCTCTGAATCTACTGGGAATATTTATCTCATTCCACTCTTGATTCGGCAGAGCAAGCAGTCGTGCGAGCTTCTCTTCGAAAATCAGAGCTTTTGGTGAAGGTTTCTTTAGTTCTTTGCTTGCAAAAAGGACAAACAAACAGTAAACATCGATACAAATCAATACTTTCAACCCCTTTTATTTTTCGTTCGATACTTACAAAGAGTTCCCCATAAAGGGTAGAAAGCGTTGGCTAATCCACCCATCAATCGCTCGTTTACATGCATGAAGAAGTAGTGGTCTTGCCAATAACGATCGGCATTCTTCATTTCTCCCACTACTTGCTTCTTCCTTCTTGGGTACATGGAGAACCTTCCATGATCCTTCGCGTTTTCTTGGGGATAGTATATAGCGAGAACATCGTCTACAGTTAGCTCGATCTTCGCTTCATCGGCCAATACGATTAAACCAAGAAAAACCCTCATACCATTCGGCATCAATTGAGGAATCGCCAACTGGTAGTGATGCATAGTCTGTATTAAAAGAGGGGGAAGTGGAAGTCGAAGCCCACACTCGAAGTAAATTGTATACATGCAGATCCATCCTTCAAACACGGAATCTGCTCGCTCGTTTGGAAGAGGCAAACGAAGCTGAACTTCGTTTGGAAATCCAAACCTACCCCTAATGTCTGATAAGTCATCCTCTGTCAGTACTGAACGAGGGTTCGACCTTTGCAAAAAAGTTTCGACGCTCAAACGTCCTGGCGGTTTGGTCAACCGAGCGATTGGAGGAATGGACAAAATATCTGCTCCCGAGGTCGTTGCTGGTTGATTCCTCTCTTGCCCTCCATTGCTCGATTCGGCACCTTGCCGATTGAAGAGAAACTCACTCTCGAACCTCGAACGACGAAGTGTCTCTGCTAATTCTTCGTCATCCGAGCTACTGTCACTAGAATCAGTACTCGTCCATTCAATAGTGACATCTTCGACGATTTGCTTATCTTTGTCCATTGATTCTCAAACAGAATTTTGGACGAACGAAGGAAAAATATTGGATCTACAATCCTATCCAGTTGAAAAATCTTTCGATTCTGAAGATGAACACGAAGAACAGTAGACTAAAAACCCGAAGAAGAACCCAGAAAACCTCACCAAGAATCTCTCAATTAGATCACTCACTCAAGGAAATGCAGAAAAACAACCAGAAAGATTCGAAAATAGAACAGAAAACACTTTGCTAAAACCAAAATTATATAAAGAGGAGGAGAAGAAAGAGAGAAATCTTGCCTGGCGTACGAAGAAATTCAAAAATGCTCCAAATAAAGATATAGGCAAAATGGGGAATGCGAATAGTTATATAGCTTCAAGGAGCTCATCAGACGGTCCTGATCATCAGAAAATGCCTAATCAGACAGCGCAAATTTCGAAATCGTTCGTATCCACTCTTTCATACGAACCATTGTAACAGTTCGAACCATCGGAACGTTTCGAATTTCGACAACGGTTCAAATTTTGAAAATAGAGCCGTCGTTTCGAGACACCCCTTCAGTACACACCACGTGTATCACTGGAATCGAAGCGCTTCATTAAATGATAACAGCTTTTTCGGATTTCAGAAATCTGACGTTACCAGAGATTGACGTCATAGCGTCATCGTTACTCAAACACTCTATCGAGGATCCATCGCTCGATAGAGTAGGGGGCTATCTGTTGGGGTTAGACTTCGTCTTCCCATTATACCGTTAACTTGCGAACGCCCGCTAAACGGACAATCAATTTTTTGGTAAATTATCTTTGGGCCAGACCCAAAATATGGGCTTACTTAGTAGTAATCGTCCACAGTTCGACTAATTGGGCCGGACCCAATCCATCTTATAAGCTCGTGTTATCATTTCAACTGATTATATATGATCGAGCGTCGAATGAGACATGATCATACGAACAGTAAAAATGTATCGAGCTATGAACGATGTTTGGGCCAAAATAAAGCCTTGCCTACCCATCGTTCATCGTTCGATTTTAACAAAAAATTTCAAGGGAATCTTCCCTCAACCGTCAAGCTCATATTCATTGGTGACATGTCAGATTGTTCGTAATAACTGACGACCTCATGAGTATCACAATTCAACCGCTGAGCCCACGATTCTATTTGGTAACTGCCTAGTCAACTGCACGATTGACCTTCTGACGCGTGTCCCAGTAGACAGAAATGATAACCGTTCGCCGAAAACTTTGGGTTCAGACCATGCTTTTTCCTCTATAAATAGAGGAAGACCCTCCCTTTCAAGAGATCCCGAATTCTTTGTCTGAAAAACATATTGTTATTCTGTCGAAATATTCCCAGAAATCATTCTTGTATTTAAGAACCTTCATTAATACAAAACTGACTCTCTCAGATGACGTAGCACATCAATTGGGTGAACCTCTTTATATTTTGGTGTTCCTTGATTTACTATTTACTTTTGATTTGATCATTTGCATTAATATTTATTTTTTGACATAAATATTTTTGTTCTTTTTGTTGTTTTATGTATTTCACTACGATGTCCAAGGACCCATATAATCGATTTTTACATCCATTAAACTAACATTTCTGTTAAATCTTTAACCGTAGAAATCCGACATCTACAACTAACAAAAAGATAAACATCCACTTTAAAGTGCAAGTAGAAGATATCATAGTGACCTCGTCAATATATTATTAAGATCAACCTCCACTTTAATATGTTTTTATTGTTTGTTGTTTATATAATATTGACGACGTCAACATATTGTAAACTGAATATGATTTAATTTTTGTTCAATGACAAGGTCAATATGATAGGGATTCGAAATTTCTTTTGTTTACTGATTTTAATTTTTTGTCTCTTGATTTTTTTTTTTTTTGGTCAATTTTATGTGAATATAAAACATAATCACAATGGAGTTTTGATAGAATCTTTATACATGAACCTTTTCCTTTTAAAAACGTAAAAGCAAAAAAAAAAAAAAAAAAATCACTATTAAGGATGACATAATCTATTACTTTTTTTTTGAGGGTATAACATACTCCATTATAGTCTAAAACGTTTCCTTTCTAAAATATATGACCCAAAAAAAAAAAACAAAACAAAACAAAACAAAAATAAGTTCTGCAAAGTGTTTCACATACTTAAAAGGGAAAAAAATTTCCTCCCTTAAAAATAGCTTAAAATATCTAATTAATTTGACAATGATATTTAAATAACTAAAAACTTCTCAAAATTTGATTCCTTAAGTTAAAAGTAGATTTTCATATTTATAGAGAAAAGAAAATTTAATAATTTTTTTTCATAATATGTTGTTGATAGTAATTTGGATTTTTGTATGAGAATCAACAATTGTTTATAACGTTATACTGACTTTTTTTTTTTTTTTTTTCCGTTTATAATGTTACGAGTGAGAATCAATGATTAATTGTCCACTGCACCTTTTTATTTTGTTGAAAAAACACAAAAGACAAATATCTATGTATGCAATATTTTTTAGTGATGAATTTTTTTTTTTAATAGCTTACAAGAATGATATAGCATATAGATTCTCCTTTTATAATTCTAGATTGAATAGTTTTTTTTTTTTTTTTTTCCCTGACCTTTTGTGCTTACCATTTGCTGGAATGCAATGGCTGATGACGATTGGGATCAATACATACATGATTGTACAAGTAAATTTACCATTTACGAGGTAACATAATTATTAGATTTTAGAAGTGTTTTTTCCGTGAGGTTATAGGTTCTAATGTAACGACGAAGGAGACAATCGATCTTGATTGTAATAATGATTTCATGTTGTGCATAATTGCATAATTCGTAGTTTGCTATGTACTTTTAGATCTTGATATTTTGAATCACACGTTTACTATTTTACAAAAATAATTCTCATAATCTTTTATTGTATTGGAAAATTGTAGGACCAATACATATCATATACATATACATATACGTAATGTAAATTAGAGGAAGTAAATAATAATAAGTTTTTTCAAGAGACCAATATACCAAAGAAAAAGAAAAGGGAAAAAAAAAAAAAAAAAAACTAAACTAAACTAAACGAAATTGAACTTTGAAATTAATATCATGTCGTGTTTCAGGAAAAAGAAAAAAGGCTCTAATGCCGTTTGAAATCCATATTATTTGTAAACTACATATAACACACACATATATTTACACACACACACGATCCAAAAAAAAAAAAGTTAACAGCATGTGGAATAGGATAAAAGCAGTTAAAAACTTAATAGAGGGAGAGAGTGAGTGTTTTGATTTATGGATAGGTGAAATAAGAAGAAAAATATACAATTTAATTTAAGGGTGTTTTTGTAATTTTAAGAGGTGTGTTGAAAGTAAAAGATAAATTTTCTAAATTTAATTGGTGGGTGATTTAAGTAGGGGTGACAATACGGGTCGCGACACGACGACACGAATCGAAAACGACACGAATTTTGCGAATCGAAAGCGACACGAATAGTGAACGGGTCAAATTCGGGTCACCCGAAATTGACACGAACAGAACGGGTCGGGTTCGGGTTGGACCCGTGGACCCGAACACGACACGAATTGCAACTCCTAGATTTAAGTATCGGAAATCACACACTGTAGGGAAATCACCCACTGTAGCATATATTGAAAACTCATTGTTAATATATAACAGGTCTGAAAATTTGTGGAAGATTATAGCATACTTACTCTTTGTTGGAGGTAAAATTCCTTTTCTACCCCCAACTATGATTGTCTCCTTCACAACCGGGTGGGGTGCCAGAGATTGCAAAAGCTCCTGTGGGCTCGGGTTGCGATGGCAGTCTGCATATTGTTGGAGGCAGGAGGCGGACCAAATCTGCGAGGACATGAGGCCGGCAAAGGTCGCAGGTCACGGACCCTAACGTTCATGAGGTCACGATAATGCCGAAATGATGGTGGCCGCGATCGAAGCTCAACGGCGATGAGATGGCAACCGTGGCGGCTTTAGTTCTTGTCTCCGTGTCGGGCGAAGTTCGAGATCCGGCGTCAGCTGCAAGAGATGGTGGTTGTTTTTCATTTCCGAATTTTTTTTTTTTTTTTTTTTGTCTGTCTCTAGTGTTGGTGGTCCTTGGTATTTCGTACTGATCATTTGAAATTTGGGGTTAATCAATAATAATTGATATTTACGGGGGATTTTGGAAATATAAAGGAAGTTGTGGCTTTTGTTTGAGATAAAAATATTTGATTTTATTAAGATGTAAAATAATTGGATTTACCAGTAAATAATTAGATTTACCAATAAATCTTTTTGTAAATATGTTATATTGTCCTTTTTCTCAATTTTAAATTATTGCAACCTATCAAAAAAATTTTAACTTATAGTAATAGATTTACAAAATCATTATTGGATTTACGAGATGAAGAAACAAATCTTTAAAAAAAATATTAAAAAAAGATTTTGGTGAAAACTTTGGATTTACATGAAAATAACTAAAGTTAAACTAATAAATAATTTGATTTACTAATAAATATTATTTCGAATTGCATTTTACATGTAATTTCTTATATTTACTTAGTAAATATTTGGATTTACTAACTCTCTCGAAAAATCCAAAATGCAATATAGGTAAAGGATTTATCTGTAAATGCAATATTTACTACATAAATATTTGGATTCACTAGACAAACTAAAACTGTAAAAATAGGATTTACATAATAAATAGAATTGTAAATAAATAGATTTACCTAGTTTATAGTTTTATAACAGATTTGATATTTACATGCAATTACTAATATTTACTAAGTAAATCTTTTCAAAAAAAAAAAATATTTACTAAGTAAATATTCAGATAATATAAAAAAAGTATAAAGTACTGAACAAGTAAAGGATTTTCGTGTAAATATCATTATTACTTAGTAAATATTTAGATTTACCATACATTATTATTTTATTAATAGTTATAAAACCATGTAAATATTAATATTTACTTGTAAACAAATTATCTTATCAATAAATAAATTATTTTATTACTAATTACTTGTAAATATGATGTAATTATCAATTCAGGTAAATATTCGTATTTACTAATCAGGTAAATATTATTATTTATTAGAAAATATGAATATTTACTTTCTTTACAATACTTTTCTTTATTTATTTGTAAATAAACTATTTACTGAGGTAGAAAAAGAATTTTTATTTTTAATTCATTAATTGCGATTTATACCCTTAATTTATGAAAAAACAAAAGAAAAAAACCCCAAATCCCAAATTAGGGGAAAAAAACCCACCCAAAATCCTAGATCTAACCCCACACTGCCGCCGAAGAAGGCAAGCCCGTCGCCGGAGAAGAAGACGAACTCGACAACAGGCATGGTGCTGTGGCGATCGCGATCAGAGGAGGTCGCAACGAATCTGAAGCTCCCAATCTCGATGCCATTGCTGCCGATGTCGCGAGACGAGGGAGCTCGAGAGTACTCGTCGTCAACTTCGTCTGTTCGTCGCCACCATAATCACGAGAAAAATCGTTGGAATTGAGGCAATCTTGTGGCGGGAGGTTACTTGTCCCTCGCGAAATCACGATCAGCCAATGAGGAAGATCGCGTTTTTTGGATTACGATTCCTGCGACTGGGTTCGACTAGGACGACGGGTCCACAGCTCGGGGTCCTTCGCGATGACGATGGCGGCCGGAATGACGACGTCGAGGTCGACTGGAATGGCGAGTTGGCAGAGGGAGTCGGAGGACATAGGTTAGTGGGGGGAAGGGGTATTTTTGGTTTTTTATCTTATCAATTAATCTAATTATGCTATTTAATAACAATAGTTTTAAAGCTGTTATTCTTTTAAAATCATATACTATATAATGTTATTTTGTCCTTTCTCCCTCCAAGTAGGTGTGTGAAAAAAAGAAACAAAGGGGGAGGTCAAGAAGTAAAAAAAGAGCAAAAAATATAAGACAATTCAAATTTTGTTCAAATTTGTAAATAAGTTTTAAAATGTTTCATTTTCTAACAGGGTGTCTAAATATGGATCTTTTGTATGAATTTCCACGTGGCCCTTTTGTTTGTTTGTTTGTTTGTTTTCTTCCGTTGGTTTAGATTTTGGACCAAATGGAACAAACAGAGCCCAATCCGAAAAGCCCAAACGTCGCCACCACGCTTTTCTTTTCTTTTCTTTTCTTTTTCTTTTTCGTTTCTTTTATTTTCCCCCGTCTCCTCCCAAGAGTCAGCTTCCTAGTTCCTTCCTTCTTCACTCTCACTCGCGTCATTGCATTCCTCATCACAGTGACCTTTGGTACGCGCTCTCTCTCTCTTTCTTGATTTGCTGTTAAGTTTCAGTTTTTATTTTTGAAGTTTTTGTTTGACAAGTTCTCAGTTTTATTTTATGGTTTAGAACAATGCTGCGAGATTCTAGCTTTCTTTCTTTGTTACTACTATTATTTGTTTGTTTTAATATACACATATATACATAAAACTAGGAATTCATGCTCCAAAAAGAGGGCTAAACTCTGCGTATCTTCACTTTCACCTTTTAATAGTATATTATTATTGTCTCGACTCTCTTGTGGTTGTTCTTTATTAAAGATCCCTTTTTTTTTTTTTTTTTTTAAAGGACTTTGGACAGTATTTTGGTGAAGCGTTTATGAGACTATGAGAATCTTTTAAAGATTCACATGACCGATATTAGCTTTTTTTTTTTTTTTTAAATCTTCTTCTAGTTTTGCTAAAAATAGTTGGGTCGGATCCGGGACCCGGGATGGGTTGATCTTCGGATCTCGTATGCTTCCTTGTTTTCTATTGTTTGCATGATTTGCCATTCTACTATTTTGTTTGTTTGACATTTGACATTTGTAGAGGCGACAACATTGTTACAATCACTTCATTTCTAAGCAAAGATTTTGATTCAATGAACCAGAACAAAGTGTTTTTTTTTTTTTTTTTTTTTTAGAAATTATTGTCCTTTGCACATTTGTTTTGTTTTGTTTTGTTTGCTTTGCACCAGGTGAATCACATCACATGTTTAAATTCTTCTTCATGTGTTCTTTTTTCAGGAAATGGGAAAATTCCGATACTTGAATGATGATGTTTTCTTCAACGTGCTATCCCAGTTATCTACAAAGATTTTGGTTGGATTGAAATGCGTCTCTAAAGGGTGGCGTTCCCTCATTTCTGACCGACGTTTCATCCAGTCTCAATTACGACAGACACGACTCACTGTGTCGGGCTTCATCTTCCAAGAAAATTTCCAGTGGTACGATGAAGATATCAAGACTGTCAGTTACGTAAACATCAATCCTGTTGAAAAGGAGAGTTTTCAAGTGAAGCAGACTGTCTTTGATTTCCTCCCCGAGGATGTTGTAGTCTTGGCATCATGCAACGGTCTCGTTTGTTGCAGGAGTTGCTTCCCTCGGACTCAAAGTCAAGACCCCCCAGCCATCTACGTTTGTAATCCCGTAAACAAGGAGTTTTTCACGTTGACATGCGCTGGACTTGATAGGGATAGCAGTGTAGCTTTGGCATTTGATCCATCTCAAGAGCCTGTGGACACTTGTACTAATTTCAAACTGGTGAGGGCTCAGCAATTTGAGACTGAAGAGGAGGAAATGTACTTCACGTTCGAAATATACTCTTCGAGAGTAGGGGCGTGGAGAAAATCAAATGAAATTTGCAAATGCAGTAACAGTTTGTTTAAAAACAAGGGCATTTATATTGGAGGGATGTTACACTGGCTGACAGATGGTGATAGCATCCTCGCGTTCGATTTAGACAAGGAACTATCTTTATTAATCTCGGTTCCTGTTCCAGCTGCAGAATTCAAGAGCATTCCTCAGGCGTGCATTGGAGAATCTCAAGGCCTACTTCATTATGTCATGATCTCCGAAGAAGGGCTTCATTTGTGGTGTCTTGAGGACCATTTCGAATGCAAATGGACACTTAAGTACTCAAACCCACTGGAGACGATGGAGAAAGAGCATCCGCAGTTCCTTTGCAATTTAAAAGAGAGAGTTACGAACGCTTACGACACACCATGGGTGAGTCCTTTGGCTTATAAAGACAATCCTTTGTTGATGAGAGTCGCCGCAAAGATTTACTTGTACGACTTTGAGAGCAGTGAGATGCAGATGGTTTGTGATGCTTCCAAGTTGGGTCCAAGCTCCATCTTTTTTCCAACCGTGCTTGCGTACTCCATGAGCTTGGTTCCACTCAACCATTGATATACCAGTTGTGGCTTCTTTTTTCGGCTTCTTATAAGCTTAAGATGTCATATGCCGAAACTAACACAAACACAACAAAACCTTTTGGCAATTGAGAGAACCTTACTTTTTGGCTTAGAAGCTTTTGCCTCCGTGTAAAAACTAGGAATTGGGAGTGCTTTAGTTGCTTTTTGTACAAACTCTTTGGAAGTTTGCTCCAGAGATGTTTTTTGTTAACTTCCCTTATTTATTTATTTTTTTACTAATCTGAAAATTAGCATGAAAATCAAAGTAACTATTTTCTTATATCACTCCGCCTTATTCGAAAAGCACCCACAAGGGAAGAAGCTGAATTATATCTACATATTATATATATGTACATAAGTTGCAAGCATCATTTTAAACTAGTGAATTATATAACAATTTCCTTTATATTGTACTTGAGTGAGTCTGCTCAATATCACAAACATGTAAAAGGAAAAAAAAATTCCCCACTACATCAAGCCACACCCATAGCAAAAGCTTTCAACCCTAGATAAGAGAGAGAGAGAGAGAGAGAGAGAGAAAAAAAAAGGAACAAATATAGTAGTAATGAATTCCTAAAACTATACACCAACTTTAAAAAAATAATAATGCAAAGAAGGCATCACAAAAGAACCATAACACTCGTTTGCGTTTACAACCTTAAAATTCCAGCCATCACCGCGATTGTTAATTTTTCTGTTTGGCAACGCAGTATTCCACAAAAAGATACCAACGAGCACATCCAAACTAGACAGGTATCACATCATTTTTGGACGCGTCTTCGCATCTCAACACAATGCCCTCAAGGTTCGCCGGAAAGATGCACTGTGCCCATTGGCATCCTGTCATCAACGGTTCAGGTGGAGGGACGATCATAAGCACGTTGTCATTTCTCTGGACGACTCCCATCACGCTAACCGTGCTGCCTTCTTTAATGTACCTACAAAAACCATCGCTTTGCAGCTTAACAAGATTGGTCCATTGGTTCAACAAAGTGGTTTTGTTAAAATGGAGTGAAACCATCGCTAGTGCTCTCGTGTTCTTTTTCCTTATTATTTTTTTTTTTTCCATTTTAAATAAAGTAAATTGGACTCTGCAGGATGTAGCCTTTTTTCGCGTTACCCTTCTTTCAAACGCATTGTTCGATCATCACTTGAAAGGTTCCTTTCGCCCAACCACCTAGCAAACTCTGGAGACAAATGTTCATTTGTTGGATTGACATCAACAACAAAGGAGTCATCAACATACGGAGTCACTCTCGCTCCATAACCAGTCTTAACCAACGCTCTCAAGCCAGACTGGAAATCAGAGATGTAGAAGTCTACCACATGCCTCTGACAAGCAACGCAAGAAACATCTCAGTGGGCAATATATATCTTAAACACTGGCACCACAGAGTCCAAATTTAAATCAACACATCCATCTTAAAAAGTAAAGAGTAATTATAATAGACAGATAAACGAAGAAATAGTACTATATCACAACAGGTGATAACCATTATGCCTAGAAGCATGTTCTATTTTAACTGCTTCGAATACTGTAACTTCTCCTTTCGACAATAAAAAAAAAAGCATCCTTTAAACCATCTACTAAAATAGTCGGTTGCACAATGCCCCCCAACAAAAGTTCCTTGTTTCTTGTTTCCCTTCCAATTTTTTTTTTTTTTCTTTTTCCAAAAAAGAAGTCACCAGTTGGTTAATAAAGAATTTAACAGATTGACCACCAATCACAAAATAACTCGGAGCTATGGAAGCATGTCTCCAAACATTTTAACATTGTATAAATGACAATATAAGAGATTGCAAAAACCTTTGTTACTAGGACAATCTTTTCTTCTTCATGTTTCTATTCCCATTTAGTGGGTCTATATAGATTTTGGGGCATTTCTTAGAAGGGGAGAGTCCTATTTCTACTACTTTTCATAGCAAAAGAAGACTGCCCCTTTTGTTTAATGCCCCTATTTCTTCATTTTTTTTTGTTTCCCATTTATTCTGATCTCTATATCAATTGAAAATTTTCATTACTTCGCAAATCTATATGATAGAGAAACTCTGCATTTATTAAAATAACTCTATTAGTTGAAATTTTCATTGCTTCCCCTATATATTCATTTTTTGTTTCCCATCTATTCTAATCTCTCTATGCCCTCAGGTGTTCTCTTCTTTGATCCATAACTCTAATAGCTGAAATTTTCGTCAAAAGAGAAGCCCATTTCTTCCCTCTCCACAGTACAAACAAAATGTTTAGTGTGGAACACTTATTCAGTCATGTCCGGTATCTGAAGTTTCCCAATGAGGTTGGGCTAGGGGGGTCACTGAATAACTCCTTCAAAGGTTACATTTTTGTTAGAAGATAAGTTAGCTGCTTCTTACTGAAAGTTAGAAATGGAGGGTGACTTGGAATTTTATGGTTTCTTGGGTACTCTGACCGAAAAAGGAATCGGATAATTTTCCGTCCTGTTAAATACATAAACACTTGGCTTCTTATGGGGCTGCCAGCTATAAGGTCTTAAAGTTTTTTCCCTTTTTTTTTTGGCTGAAGACCTATGATGCAGTAACATCGTTTCTTAGTGTGCAGTTTGCATGGGCTTTCTGTTTGCAGCCTTTTCGTTGGTCTTCTCGGAGATCTCTCAGCTTTTTCTCACTCTCTTTTGAGGATGACCTGCCCTCTCTTTTGTGTTTTGAATTATGCTTTTTATTGAAATTCCTTGAGTGTTAGTATTAGGAAAAGATAATGCAGAATCTTTCCCGATTTATTTACTAACCAAGGTTTCAATGACAAAAGCCTATGTATGGTTGCATGCAATATTACTCTAACAGGGAAAGGTTCTACTCAATTTGAAAGCTCTATATCAGCAAGTAGAAGAATATGAAAGTTAAAAGTGTCATTTCCGAACTAAAGACGAAATTTATTCACGAAGCAGGGAGTATTCAAAAAGAATCAAGACATAGCTGTCCCATTTATCTGTGTTAAACAGATGCATAAGCAATATTTCAGTTACTCACCTCTGAGGATCTAAGTCCCCATGTAAAACGTCGATGTGTGGAGTTTGCTGGCTTTGAATCCCATCCTCGGTACTCATATAAACTTGTTGATGTATAGACACATCTAGGAACTTTTCGGAAGGATGACTCGAGGGGCACATTACCACAGGTAACCACCTTCAAAATAGTCAAAACCATAATGTCAAATCTTTTGAAATTTTCATTAATGCAAGCATAAATTTGTATGTACATGTATATAGCGCGGCTGAGTTGTATTGGAATCCCCCACTCACAGCATCAGAGACAAAGCAAACAAAGATACAAAGATATTGTACCAAAATGTTCAAGCAACATACCCCAGATACTTTCACGAGTTGACCATTTTTCGCTGTTCTAAGCTCAGCATCAGGATAGCTTGAAATGAAATTGATGACGGCTCTTCTGCCCCAACAAGTATTCCAAGTGAATAATGTTGCAACTGCGGCGAAAAGAATTACAACAACAATGAGGAGAATGGCATTGCGAACTGCTCCGAGAATAAAACCACCAGCTATGAATCCCATTATGAATAGCAGTATCACAGACCACAGTATTGGCTTCGGAAAGTTCCTCCTGAAGGAATACTCATCATCTTGGCTCAATGTAGTGACAGCTTGATTGTTAACAACAGAAGAACCCTGTACTTTCACTGATCCCATAGATTCCAACGGACCCGATACCTTTCTTGGCGCCCCAGATGAATTAAGTGGTCCGAGGAAATTGGCCCAGATGTAATCAGACCTGTTGTGGGAAGAACTGGAAGAATAGGGCCAGAGTTTTGGCGAGTCATGCCTCCTGATTGAGGACCGGATGACTTCTTAATAGGTTCCCCATGTTTATTCAATGGTCCAGAATTTGTCTTCTTTACCGCAGCTGAACCAGACCCAGAAGTTACAGAACCTGATGTAGTATAAGTGCCACGAGCTGCAGCATTGGTCATGATTGGTCCAGAATGGGAAGCAGCCCCTCCAAATGAACCCGTCCTTGAAGGAGCACTGTTTATAGGTCCAGATTTCCGTGACTTGGAACCATCCGTAGGAATATCAAACATTTTGCCCAACTCCCCAGACTTTTTGATATCACCGCCCGTGTAAGGCATAGCTACTGAACTCATTGTGGGAGTCCTCTCTTTCGGCTGCTCAGGCCGACCTGATACGTAGAGGCCATTGCTGAGCTGATGAGATGGGAATCTGGAACCCATCAGGCTTCCTTAGAGAGCACGACACAAGAAGAGCACTATGTGACAATGCTTGTCAAAGCTCTACAATGTGAAAGATAAGGTTTAGAACAAATCAAAGAATCAGGAATTCTAACCGCTATCAACAAAAAGTTAACCACTCAAAATATGTAAAACTATTTGTTTTTCAGACAGTACAACGATCAGGATCATCAGGAATTCACGTTATACATTTCATAGAAATTGCAATATAAGAATTTATAAATTGAAATGAATAAGAGTGACTTGGAAATAAAAATAAAAATCCCAAAAATTCTGAAGCAAAAAATTCTCTCCAAAATTTCGCACACCTAATTATTTTCGTGAGCTAGTTTAACTAAAAACCAAAACAAACCAAAACAAAAAACAAAAAACAAAAAAAGACGAAAAATGACAAACAAAACAAAGGAATGTGAAAGAAGAAACTTGGACATGAAGATGACAAATTTGGAGAACCAAAATATCTCCAAGTCTTCAAAATTTTTTATTTTTATTTTTTTTGAATCTTACTTGAACATAAAGATAAACATAAACATAAATAAACTTGGTTGGTAAGCAATAACTTGTAAAAGCTCAAATGCAGATTATCTGTGTAAGACAAATAAGAATTAAAACTTGAATTTTTTTTGGTTCCTTGACCCATAATATTTACAGAAGGTGGAAACCAGAAACGATCATTTACAAAAGTTTTTTTTTTTTTTTTTTTTTTTTTTTTAATTAAATGCAAAAAGAGAAACATAATTTTATCCAATTAATTTCTTGAGTTGGCCAAACGACCTAAACCTAAACCCTAAACCTAGATATAGTAAGTTCAAAGCTTCAATTATATTTACAAAACTAAAAAATAAAAAATAAAATATCATTATAATCATGTGTTATTTTTGAGCTAAAAATCGAAGAGAAGCAAGAAAGAACCCCAACATTATTATTTTGATTGTCCCTCAGATGAGAAATTATTATATGCTATAGTTGGCAAAAATGTTGGAATTTCGGATGAGGAACAAGATCTGAATTATTCTTTTTTTAGGGGGGGGAAAAAAAGAAGAAGATGAAAGAAGAAGGCCTTTTTCGATCTCAGAAAATAGAGACGATTTCCGAAAATGGCTATCCTCAAAAATCTTTTTTTTCCGAAGATCCAAAAAGAAACTCGAACAAATTAGTTGTTAAACAAAAGGAAATTGTTTCTTCTCATTGGTCCCTCTGTTTGTGGTAAATAAAATTTTTCCAGGAAACCAAACAAACAATAGAAAATACGTAATAACATTACGCAGGAATAAAGGAAAAGATGAATTAGAAAAGAAAAAGGAAGAGAATGAGGAAGATCGAGAAGGAAAACCTGAAGAAGAAGAAGAAAGTGGATCAAAGAGAGAAAGTGGTAATGGTAATGATAATGGTTAGAAGAACAAGTGAAGTAAGGAGATAAAAGGAGATCCCATTCAGCAATCGCCATTCGCCATAGAAGAAGCAGTACAAGTACAAGTACAAGTACAAGCAGTAGTGAGCAGCATATTACAGATGTTTATTTCTTTCAAATTCTTCTTCTTCTTCTTCTTCTTCTTCTTGTGATGGTAATGGTAAAAAGTATTTTCTTTCTTTCAGTGAGTCTCTCTCTCTCTCTCTCTCTCTAAACTCGGAAGAAAGAGCCGCAACAACTGGTGGGTTGTCTCTTGTCTGATCCTTCCAACCCAAACCCACCAAACTTACTTCCAAACACCAATTTTTTTTTTTTTTTTTTTGGGTTATTTACGTTTTTATCTATATATTTTACTTTTATTTAAAAAATATATCTTGTATTTTGAATATTTACATTTGTATATTATTACATTACGTTTAATATATAAATTTATATCATTTCTCGATCGACAATTAATTTTGACCTTAAAATTTCTAAATTACCCTTAAAAAGAACAACTACAATTATGTATTTTTATACCATACATTTTGTTTTGATTTAAAAAGTATACAATATATTTTGAATTTTACATTTTCATAGTATTATATTATATTTAGTACATAAATATATACATTTTCTCAATTAATGCTTAATGATTACATTTAAAATATCCGAAATACCCTTAAATTTAAAATTAAAATAATCAAAGAAATTCTAATTGTCAATGTAAAATTTTAAAATACATTGTATACTTTTTAAATTAAAAAAATACATTGTATATAAATGTAAATAATACATATATTCTTTTTAACGGTAATTTGGGTATTTTAAAGTTAAAAATTAAGTGTTGATCAAGAAAATGTATAAATTTGTATATTAAAGGTAATATGATGGTATACAATTATAAATGTTCAAAATGCAGGATATAGTTTCTAAACAATAGCAAAATACTTGGTATAAAAATGTAAATAACCCTTTTTTTTCCCTTAAAAAAATCTTATAAAATTCCTGATAAATTATTGTAAATGTGGATTTTTTGAACTTGGGAATTGAGTGATTCAAGTTCTATATTTTTGGATAAAGTCATATGTGATATTATTGCAAGATTGTTCCTGTGATCGCCTATTAATATGAATTTTGGTGTGGTTGTACTTTTTTTCTTCTTTTTTACAAAACTTTTTTACAAGCATCGATGTATTATGTTTGTTAAATTTTTTTTGCATGTAGTGGAAATAATCTTTAAATAAGGATGCATTCAAGTAAAAAAAAAAAAAAAATCATTTTAATGGAATTAAAATGTATTTCAATAAGACATAGTTAAAAATATAAGATTTGAAGGAAATACAGAAACTAAAATGTAAAAAAAAAAATAGAAGGAAAAAGTGAGGATTTATTTTTAAAAAAATTTTAATTTAATAGAGGTAAATTGAAAAGAGGAATGGTAAGGTTTTAGGAACAATCACGAAAAATAAATGGATGAAATATTTGAATAATAACCAAATGAAATTATTATTATATAGAAAGTTAACCAAAAAAATATATTAGAAATAAAATGATATTTTTTTAGGCAATAATATGACGTTTAAATAAAGGATCAGTTATTTTAAAAAGATTAATAGGACAATTAGAAAAATTCATATAGACAAATTTGAAAAAAAAATTATTACATACTAGGAATGAAATAGAAATAGAAAATATTTGGTGAAATAAATTGAAATATATATATATATTACATTATTTTCTTCCATTAGCTCAATAATAGATTTTTCATCACCTTACATATTAATACAATTTGTAAATTAACAATTTTCTCAAAAGAAAAAATTGTAAATTAACAAATTATGGTTCCAATTTACTTTAGTTTTATATTTAACTAAAAAAAAAAAAAGGAAAGAAAAATTATTACTACGGTGTGCTAATATTTTTGCCCCTCCCTTGTTTAGTACTAAAATATTTATATTGATACTTTCCATAATTTTTTTTTCCCATATTTTCACTATATCAAAATTTTCTCAAAATTCTCCTTAAAATATAAAACGCTGATATTTTCATCCTTGCATGCAACAAACTACTTTCCTCTCCTTATTTTGCTTTCTTGCCTCCTCCTTTTTTTATAATTATATTTGTATTGATATTAATTCTTAAATTATTAGTATTGTGACTATTTTAATATAAGAGTAATTTGTTATCTAAAAATTAATTAAGTTTTAAAGGAGAATTCGTCATTTATCTTTTTTTAATAAAGACGAAAATTCCAAAAACAATTTTGGTAACTTTTCAATAAATTGTTGGGTTAAATTTCATTTCAATTTTCTTTCCAAATTTGTTATGAGTATTTGGGGAACAATGATTAACCTTTTGCGTAAAGAGTGGATCAATATCTTTAGCAAAGCATCCCCACTCCTCATCATCTGCTAATAAGAAATTTTATATCATAATCGCAATGCCCATAAAACATAAAAAGGCTATTAAATAATAAATATAGACTATCAAATTCGTTTTGAGGCCATATACTGAGTGGAAAAGCCTAATTTTGTTGGATTTAGAAAGTGTTTCTACGCGAAAGCAATCATCATTTTCTTCTTCGTCTTCTTCTTCTTCTTCTTCTTCTTTTTTAGGAAAATTAAGTATCATCTTTTGTTATGAAAAAAAAATGAAAAGATTTTTATAATTAACATCTTTTACGAAAATTAACCGATATCAATTCTAATTACAACTTTTAAATATTAATCTAATTGTTATGTGAATAGTCATTTCTTTTTATTAATAAGATTTTAAATAATTCTTCTTTTTTTCTCTCCCCTTAAAGGAAATTCTAATTTTATTCTAAGCTTAACAAGTTTGCTTTATCGAAAAGACCAAAAAACTGGACCAATATATCCGACCATACCGACGAAACAAAATTAGAAATAGTAAGATTAACTAAGAAGTGAGCAACATAATTTTCTTTACGAGATCTATAGCTAACATTACTATTATAAGCTCCGAGAAACGAATCAAGATTGTCATCAATGACATTAGCTTTTATAGAGCAAGTGAACCTTTGGATTCTTAAGGCCCGTTTAGGGTCATTGTTAGAGGTGTTTTGGAGGTTGGAGATGACTTGAGTTTCAGAAATATGCCTTTTGTGAAAATGAACTGTTTTGAGTGAAAAAGTATAAAAACTTAAAATGTGTTTAGAAAAAAATTAACAATATTGATTGTTTCATTGCTCTTAAAATTCTATGCGTCGTACCGTTTCATTAAGCATCTTCCGAATTTTGATTGCCTTTTTGTTCTCCAAGTTGCATGTTTTGATACAAGTCTATAAAAAGGGATTTTTGGAGGAACAGCACCACAACGCTAATGGGATGATTCCAATTCCTGATTCTAGCTTATTAGCGTCGCAGCGCCAGGAAAATAGCTCAATAGCGCTTCGTTTAGCATTTTCCGAATTTGATTGCCTTTTTGCTCCCCAAGTTGCATGTTTTGATACAAGTCTATAAAAAGGGGGTTTTGGAGTTTGAAAAGAGAATCTCTTTTGATAGTGTTTTCAGAATCAGTCTTATAGATAAAAAATTAAGGGTACAAAGAAGAAGACGGTGAATTTTGGAGACGAAGAAGCTTTATTCAACTTCGCATTCTAGTTTTTTTTTTTCCCTTTCTTTTGACGTTTAAAAACATGATTTGTGTTTTTTAAAATTTCATCATGAACTGGTTTTATTTATATAGAGGAAAGATGTAGCCGACACTTAATACTATGTTTTGATTGTCAATTTATTTTAGGAGGTTTTAATTCAATCTATTTGTATTATCTCATTCTTAATGCTTCTAATTTATCCGCCATGAGTTAGATGATTTTATTTGTAGAATAAGGCACTCGGGAGAGGAAATTTTAAATATTGTTAAGGGATAATACAACCTAGGATTTTAAAAAGTTTAGAAGGCCTTTAATTCCTTTGAAGTCAATTAAAAAAATCATAAGGAGGCCTACAATTTCTTTGAAGTCAATTAAAAAAAAAATCATAGATCATAACGAGTTCTCAATTTCTTGGTTTTATAGGATATCGAAATCAGGTTTTAAGAATATTTTTAGCTCGTCACTTGGGAGAGGGAGTTGAATAGATTAGGATTCTTTCGCTTATAAACTAGGAAAAGTTGATTAGTAATAAATTGGTATGAAAAGACATAGTTGATGGTTAGGTGAAATCAAATCTCTAGACTTTTCTCATATTGATTCTTCTCAAATTATTTTCCAATTTGTCTTTCTTATTGTTGCTTTTAGTTTTATATTTTTTTTCATTCTTCTGATTTAATTATCTAGATAAAGTTAGGATTATTTTAGTTACAGCACTTAGTGAGAGTTTGATTACAATCCCTGAGGACGACATCTTTATTTACTACTTTACTACTAAAACTTGACACCTTATACTTGCGGTTTTGTCGCTAACAGAGAGTGTATAGAAATATAAGTAGCACTTTTTAGCTTTTTTTTTTTTTTTTGAAGGAACACAATAGCATTAGCATTCCTCTAAACGAGTGCATAGATAATCTAAGGTAATTTTACATTTGACTTCATCATAAAAAATTAATAAAAAAAACCAATCTCAATCCTCAAAGAACTAGTAATAGCTTATTTTTATAGTTGAAATGGACATTATCGTTTTCGCAGATAATATGGAACAATATAATTTCATAAGTTACGGAAAAAATATTTGTAATGCATGTATAGAGTTCTGTCTAGTTAAACAGTTTACTTGTACTCAAAATTATTTAAAAAAAAAAAAGTTTACTTATAATGTGCAGTTAGTGGAAACAAAATGTTAAAACATTAAATGACCATAAAATAAAGATCAACACAAGAATATTATTCTTTAATGTGGTCAGGAAAAGGGAAAAAATCACAGGTATTGAACATACCAATTCAAAAAAAAGGATATTTCTATCGATTAGCTAATTGTAATTATAGAATATGGAATTATGAATTTGTATTGGAGCAATTGTCCTAACACCAATCCATATCCCGTCGCCTTTACTGTTGGTCTCCATCTTCCACCTTGTCTCACGTTGGATGCTCGGTCTTCAGCATCATGATTAGTTGGGTGGTTGTCGAATGCTACAGTGGAGTGCAGAATCCCCCTGATCATGGTTTCTCACCCTGTTTATAGTGGGATGGATGCTTGGACTCAGAACCGTAGGCTCGCCATAGGGACCCATTGGGTTTATACCTCAGACATGTCAGTTCATCCATTTGGCACCAAGTGGTCGTCGCCCGACATTATGTGTCTCGTACATTGAGCAACAGGTTGTTGATATCGTTCTTGGGATCAACAATATGCGTGTGAGACTATAGCAATGTCCTCGCTATCGTGTATGCTCATACCTCAACCTCGAGGTACATGCGAATGTGAAAACACATGGAGTAAGTCATAGAGGTGTCTACCTCGAGCGTGGGGAAAAAGCACATTTGACTTGTCATAGTATGTTGTTGCCTTAACTGACGGAAGTATGCTAGACTTGAGCCTCAAGAGTCCCGAATTTGAGTACGGGATCGCGATGCATCATTGGAAATGTTATGCCGCCTTGGCGGTTTATCGAAGTTTAGTCAATGTTAATGCGTGCCAGACATGCGGTGCACTGTTACTACTCAAATGAGATTTGGCCAATATCTGCCCCCTTTCCCATGACAAGAGTGAGCCGCTTCGAGTATTGTCGTGGGAAACTTCAAATAATTATCTTCATTGGGCAATCCAGTTGGATTCTTAAGATTCAAGGCCGGCGGGTGACTTCGTAGGCAAGACATCGTGGGGATTCGAGCACGAGTTATTGTGGTCCGCAGGGGCCTCGAGGTCGAGATCCCGTGATGGAGCCTCAACAACCACGAGGTCGAGGTCCCATGTCAAGACATTGAGGCAACAGTATGTGCACCACTAGCGACCTTTTTTTTTTTTTTTTTGGAGTTCTACAAATAGGGTTTCCTTTCAAACCTTTAACCTCCACAATCATTTTTTCAAAGTCAAAGTTACTCTCTCCCTCAAATTCTCTCCAACACTTTTCTTCCAACCCTTGGGTTTAGGTAGCAACATCTTCAATCTTCGAGCAAACATCAAACTCCTTCAAGGTTAGTTTCCATAAGTAGTAAAAAAAAAAAATTCTAATTGTTCTTTGAATGTTTTTAAGTGTTCTTCGTTTGTTATTCAAAGTTTAAAGTTGATTTCTTTGTTTTACGAATCGTTCGATACGTTTATATGTGTGTATTGCTAGAAAAATTTATTTATGCCTCGATTTACATGTTAGATGTTAGAACTTTTAACTTGGATTCCATCTAGGTGTAGTTTGTGATTTGTTTTGCATCTCAATAACAACACACGCAAAGTGTTCGACGAAATGTTTTAGAGAAATATTTTAAAGTCATAGGTCTATACTGGGGTGGTCTCAAAGCTGAGGCTCCTTATAGGGCAGCCTCACTGCCTTGGGACATCGAGTTGGGGCCTCGAGGCCAAATCCCCCAGTAGGGTGGCCTCAATGATGAGGCCCCCCGTGTAGGGCGACCTCGAGGCAAAGGTTGCCTCAGGGCCAAGGCCCTGCATGGGAGTCTCAAGGCTAAGGTCGCCTAAGGACCAAAGGCCCTTGAGGCCGTAGCCCCTCGTAGGGCCGTTTGTGGCCTTGGGCCTCCAAGGCCATGGCCCCATTGGCCTCAAGGCCAAGGTACACGGAGTGACATCCTCTTTGTGATCTCGAGGCATGGGCTCGCATTGGTTCGAGACTTTTTTTGTAATTACTGTCTTTTACTATCATTTAAGCACTGCTGCTATTTTTGTTGTAGATGGCGACTGATGTCGCTCGAAGCTCACCAGATAGTGAAAACATAGGGGTCGAGGGTGGCGGTGATATGAACATCACCATTGAAACGACGAAACCTAACACCAAACGTGGATTCAAACCCCAAGACCTTTAAGACGCAATCTTGTTTGAGCCTTAACCCGTTACCTTGCAAGATTAGAACCAAGAACTATAGATATTGACAAACGCTACACCAAGACTCTCAAGAATGCCTCAAGAACCTAAATGATAAGTTTGGTTATTTGACGTTACAAGAATAACTTGATAAGTTCAAAAGTCTTTCTAAGAATGCAAGAAAAACAAAATAAGCACTCTTACTTTTTTTTTTTTTTTCTGAATTCCAAAACTAATCATAACCTCCAAAACACGCCTTTTATAGGCTGCTAAGTACAAGTCTTTATTTTCAAATTGTCCTCCAATAATTCGGATTTTACCAAAAGAAACAAATCAGGAAACTAACTCTACTTTTAAACCTAAATCATGCCTACAACTAGAAAAGGAAAGTTAAGTATTTTCAAATGACTTTAATATCAGCCATTACACCTACCATTAAAAAAACCTTACAATCAGATCTATAACACAAAAGGGAAAGTAATCATGTCAATTTACTTGCTGAAATTAAGTTTGCTTTGATCGGATTCTTCTAGAACTTTAATCATGGTGATGCCACGTGGACCATGCTCAATGGGCCTCCATGATTTTGCTTGAGTCCAAACTTCTTCAATCAGCTCATTCAATGATTATTTAAATCACTTGAGTCTAAGTCTAGTAATTGGCCCAATTGGCACACTTAATGGATCATGTGGGTGCTGCCCTTGAGTCCCTCCAAGCTCACATGTGAGCTCCCCCTCATGTATGCATCATTGTGCAACCTCATTTGCATCATTCTCCCCCTCTTAGAGAGGATTTGCCCTCAAATCGTCATCTACATCAAAAAGAGATAAGTCAGAAATATTAAAACTCGTATTAACACCATACTCACCTGGTAATTCAAGCTTGTAGGCATGGTCATTGATGCGTTCCAACACTCAAAACGGTCTATCACCCCATGGAAGTAGTTTCGAACGTCTTTGCTTTGGAAAGCGGTCCTTCCTCATATGCAGCCAAAGCCAATCCCTCGGCTTAAAGACAACCTTCACGTGTCCCTTATTGGCTTGCTTGGCATATTGCTCCGTTTGCCGCTCTATGTGCTGCTTTGCTTTCTCATGAATATCCTTAACAAAATCAGCTTTCTTCTTGCCATCTAAGTTAATACGTTCACTCAAATGTAAAGGAATTAAATCAAAGGAATCAATGGATTAAAACCATAAACAATCTCAAACAGCGAAAACTTAGTTATGGATTGAACACATCGATTATAAGCAAATTCAACATGCGGCAAACAATCTTCCCACGTTTTCAAATTCTTTTGTATGATAGCACGCAATAAAGCAGACAAAGTCATATTCACTACTTTGATTTGACCATCAGTTTATGGGTGATTAGTAGTGGAAAACATTAGCTTAGTTCCCAACTTCCCCCATAAAGTCTTCCAAAAGTAACTCTAGAACTTTGTATTCCGATCAGAAATGATAGTCCTAGGCATGCCAAGCAACCTAACAATCTCCTTGAAAAACAAATCGGCTATATGTGATGCATCATCGGTTTTATGACATGCAATAAAGTATGCCATCTTAGAGAATCTATCAACAACCACAAAGACTGAGTTTCGCCCCCTCTTAATCCTAGGTAAACCTAAAACAAAATCCATAGAAATATCGACCCAAGGTGCACTAGGAATAGAAAGTGGTGTGTACAACCTATGCGGTTGCTGCCTAGACTTGGCTTGTCTACAAGTAATGCATGTAGCATAGATCTTCTCTACATCACATTTCATATGCGACCAAAACAAATGCTCATGCAACACACCTAAAGTCTTAGTTATTCCAAATTGATCCATCAAACCACCCCCATGAACTCCTGAACAAGTAATTCATGCAAGGATGAATGTGGAACACATAATTTATTTTTCGAAATAGGAACCCATCATGCAAATAGAACTTTCCACATGCCCCCTTAGTGCAATTTTTAAACAAGTTACCGAAATTAGAATCCATGGCATACAACTCCTTAATATACTCAAATCTTAAACAATTTAGCATCAGGAGTTGAAAGTAAAGCGTACCTGTGAGATAATGCATCAACAACTACGTTCTCCTTACCTTGTCTGTATTTGATCACATAAGGGAATGTCTCAATGAACTCCATCCATTTGGCATGGTGATGGCGTAACTTGTACTGCCCCTTTAAATGCTTCAAAGATTCATAATCCATATGAATCACAAACTCTTTTGGCCATAGGTAGTACTGTCAAGTCTCTAAAGTTCGAACCAATGCATACAATTCTTTGTCGTAAGTGGGATAGTTTAGGGCTACCCCACTCAACTGCTCACTAAAGTATGCAACCGGTCTTCCCTTTTGCATCAATACACCTCCGATACCTATACCTAAAGTATCACATTCAATCTCAAATATTTTAGCGAAGTTAGGTAAAACAAGTAAAGATGCGTTAGTCAATTTTTCCTTCATTAGTTTGAATGTCGTCTCTTGCTCCTTTCCCCACTTGAATGGAATGTTCTTCTTGATGACTTCGGTTAGGGGCGCGGCGATGCTACTGAAATCTCTAACAAAGCACCGATAAAAACTAGCCAGACCATGAAAACTTCTTATCTGATTCACTGAAGTAGATGTTGGCCAATCTTAAATTGCCTTCACCTTTTCCTCGTCCACCTCGATTCCTTTAGCACTTACAGCAAATCCAAGAAGGAGATAATTATTAATTATTTTTTAAGAAGAAGATAAATTTTGAAAAGGATTGAACTTCTATATAAAGGCTAGGAATTCTTGAAAAACCAACTTTTGGTATTTTTCATTAAAAAAAAACGTTTTTGGTAGTAGAAAGAAAAACCAATTAGGTTTTTTCTACATCATAAAATTCGGCAATCTTGTGAGAGAGAAAAAGAGAGAAAACTCTATTGAATCAAAACTGTGATGAAGATTAAACCGAGTGATAATTTTCATAGGAGATTAACCAGTTCCTGTTTTGTAGTTTTTGAAAAAAGAAGTTGGATCATATTCTCAACGAAGATCATCGAAATTGAGAATGAGGGATCTAAACTTCGGAAAGCACTACCGGTCGCTTGGATTTATAAAACGTGTGCCTACACACACTCTGAGATGTGGAACTCGAGAATAGTAGAGAAGACATGTTGGTCAAACGCTCTAGTAATTTCAGAATCCAAGAAATAAGGTACGCTTGATCATGAATTTAATTTATTGTTATATGCATCATAAGCTTTTTTTCCGAAACGACATAAAAATTTTAAAACTTCCGCTGCGCCGTAACTCTGATACCGGATCCGATTTTTTCAACAGCTTCAAGGTAGGTAACGCCAATTTCTCCACTAACCCGGTGCTAGTCACTTTGGTGCAACTTCCTCCATCAATAATAACGCTACAAACTTTGTTATTCACAAAACACCAAGTATGGAATAAGTTCTCCCGCTAGTAGTTTTTTTCTTCTTTTTCTTTAACCTGTGCGCTAACAGCTCGTCTTGGCACTAATGATTCTCCTTCAACCACAAATTTCCCTTCATTAGTGTCCTCAAGAAGTGGCATTTCATCAACTTCGTCCTCTTGTTCATTTTCCATCTCAATCTCTCCTTGAGCATTTATCACCATTAACCTTTTATTCGTGCACTAGCTAACTATGTGACCCCTACTTTGACACTTGAAATACTTAATCTCACGGTTTCTAGAAGTAGAAGGGTCGGTTTAACCTTTAGAAATCTGGTTAGTGTTTTCAGACTTAGGCTCGGATTTGTACTTAGGAGTTGAAGATGTTTGTAACTTATCTTCCTTCTTTGTAGTACTCAGTCTCCAAGGGTTAGAACCCGGGTTATGGCCTGCACGTGTACCACCCCCTCTCTTAAGTTGTTGCTTCCCTTTGATGGCCATGTGCACCATATCTTCTAACTTTACGTAATGATGCATGTCAACCCTATCATGGATCTCTCGGTTTAGTCCCATTAGAAACCTAGCCATTGTAGCCTCTCGATCTTCCTCTACATTAGTTCGGATCATGGCAATCTCCATCTCCTTATAATAATTCTCTATACTCTGGCTTCCTTGTCTAAGACATTGGAACGAACTGCTTTCTCATCATCGTTTTCATCTTCTCCCACGTCTCTACTGGTCGTTCTCCATTCCGTCTCCTGTTTATAACAAGTTGATCCCACCAAGTAATAGCATAGTCAGAAAATTCAACCACAGCTAATTTTACCTTATTGGCTTCAAAGTAGTTGTGGCAGTCAAATACGAACTCCATCTTCTTTTCCCACTCAAGGTATGCTTCGGGATCGGATTTTCCTTGAAGTGATGGAATCTTCATCTTAATACTACCCAAGTGGTTATCCCCCCAATTCCTAGCTTCTCTAAACCCATAACCTTGCCCAAACCTGCCCCAGTTCGTTAGTGGTTCGTCTAACTCCTCCAACTCCCCTTCATCTTCAATATCCCCTCATTACACCCCTTGTTGCACTCACCTAGGTGGTTGTCTAACGGGAATGTTTGTGGCTGCTCTCGAGTTGACTCTTCTTCCAACCTATCCATTTTCTCATAAATTTGCGTTAATTCAACCTTCATCATCTGTCTCATCTCCCCCAACAACGCCTGTACTTGTAGGTTCAGAATTGTCGATTGTTGTGCCTCTTCGATTGAGTTTTCTTCTTGATTGCGAGACATATTTAGAATCTGCAAAATAAAGTTAGAGATCCTCACAAGCACTCCCTCATGTGTTTCACTCAAAATAGATTCGCTCACTCTCGTGTTTGTCACTCTATTGGCTTTTACCTTCTTATGTTCTCACCATTCTTGCCTTTTTCCACTCATTGTGCCTTCTTTGATTCTTAATTAGACTCAAGAACAATCAAAATTCAAGCAGCAATTCGATGTGAGAAGCAACCAAAACAAACCACAAGATTCAATAAGCAATTCCCAATAAACTGATGCAAGCAATTAAAATGACAAAGATGGTTCTAAAATAAGAGATACTAGGTCAAAACCACAACGAATTACAAGTATATTGAATAGTAACAAATCTGATTTTTTTTTTTTTTTACTTGTTGATAATATGGATTCTTTCTTCTGCTTCTTCTTTTGATAATTTGGAATTTTTTTTTTGAAGTTTCCAGACTTCTTTGGTTTTTTTTTTTTTAAGAACTTATTAAACTCAAATAAAGCGAGATTAACACAGAATTTGAAATTACACTAATTCGATCACAATTAGTTTTTTTTTTTTTTTTTTTTGACAATCTCAAACAAGGTTCGAATAAGAAGAAATAAAGAAGTAGTAAACCCAAAGAAATTTTGACCCCCAACAATAACAAGAAAATCTAGTTAGAACCTCTAGAATCCTAATTTCTAAAAATTCGGACACCAGCAACTTTTTTTTTTTAATTCTAAATCAAGAAACAAGGAAAACAATAAAGCGATTCAAGGATAATTCAAACTTGCCTTGGAACCTAGGCTCTAATACCAACTGATATGAACCTCGCCATTAAAATGACGAAACCCAACACCAAACGTGGATTCAAATCTCAAGACCGTCAAGACGCAAGCTTGTTTGAGCCTTGACCCGTTACCTAGCAAGATAAGAACCAAGAACTACGGATATTGACAAATGCCACGCCAAGACTCTTAAAAATGCTTCAAGAACCTAGATGATAAGTTTGGTTGTTGAACGCCACAAGAATAACTTAATAAGTTCAAAAGCCTTTTCAAGAATGCAAGAAAAGCACATAAGCACTCTTACTTTTTTTATGAATTCCAAAACTGATCATAACCTCCAAAACACGCCTTTTATAGGTTGCTAAGTACAAGTCTTTCTTTCCACGTTGTCCTCCAATAATTCGGATTTTACCAAAATAAACAAATCAGAAAACTAACTCTACTATTGGACCTAAATCACGCCTACAACTAGAAAAGGAAAGTTAAATATTTTTAAATGGCTTTGTTATCAGCCATTACACCTACCACTAAAACAAATAAGGAAAGTTAATCAAATTGGCATGCAAGCCTTACAATCAAACCTATAACACAAAAGGGAAAGTAACTATGCCAATTTACTTGCTAAAATTAAGCTTGCTTTGACTGTATTCTTCTAAAACTTTAATCATGGTGATGCTACATGGACCATGCTCAATGGGCCTCTACGAATTTGCTTGAGTCCAAACTTCTTGAATCAGCCCATTCAATACTTCTTTAAATTGCTTAGCTCTAAGTCAAGTAATTGGCTCAATTGGTACGCTTAATGGATTATGTGGGTGCTGCCCTTGAGTCCCTCCAAACCCACGTGTGAGTTCCCCCTCATGTATGCATGGTTGTGCAAGTGCACATGACGACAAAGATGTCGATGAGGAGGATGAAGAGTTGGACGAGACACCTAATGTTTGTGCGAGATTATGCTCGCCAGCCATGATCCTTAACTTTATCTCAATTTGACAATGCCCTCCAGACATTGATTGGCGACGCGGTACAGGTATACAGGGTAACAAGATTGTGCTTTGGAAGCAACACCTTCACACCCTCCGCTTGCCTTTCCATCCTTTGTTTCACTACTTCTTTGCAATGGTTGGTTTACATCCGATGCAGCTCAACACTAACGACATTTGGATTCTTACAGCCATTTGCGTAAAGAATCTTACCGAGCAGGGGAAAAGGTTCGAGGTTCGAGACTTGTTATGGAGGTATCCTTGACCCAACAGTCAAGGACATGAGACGGACAAAACCTACTATTTGCTAATATAGAACAAATGGTTTGCCTACTTGGAGGGGAAGAATAACGATTGGAATTGGCACACTTACCTATTTATCCCCGAGGGGTCTTGGGCTAACCCTCACATCGATTGTAGATTTGTGATGCCGAAGATCTTTGGTGACTTGGGTATTTTCTTGTAAAATTTTTATTTTGATATTTTTTTTCTTATCCGCTTCTTTTCTAGCTTCTTGTCTTGTTTTTATTGATCACAGTTGTTGAGATGACCAACTTGGGAGTGTCTAAGGAGCGAACCGTACAACTTCGAGATGATTTTGTTACTTCGAGCAAGTCGGCCGCTCAAACCACGATAGATCTGCTTACATCTCAAGTACTCATTGGCTTGTCCGAGACTTTGGTCGACCTTGCAGCGAATGTGGTCGATGTGCCTTCTCATTTGTTTGACAGTGTTCAGTTTGAGTAGTCCCAAGATCGGTCTCGTTTGAGTGTTTGTTTGGTTGATTAGTTTGAGTTGAAATATTTTAATTGTAATAGTAAATTTTTTTGAATTTTCAGAAAAGACAAAAAACTTTTTGGGAAAAAGATAAAAAAAAAAAAAAAGTACAATTTGAGTTGGAATGAGATGATGAGGCAAACAAAGCATGAATATTCGTGTTTTACCAGAAGCTGGTTTAGGTGTTCCTCCCCAATTCTTAACAATCTTAATATTTTCCAACGTGTCTCGGATCTAGATTAAACCTTTAGTACTTTAAAATTTTAATGACATTTGTATTCATTTATTATTTTATTTTTCTTATGGTAATGATACTTCATATATGGATTCCATTTCAATTTAGTTGAAAATCAAATCTCCTTACAATTCTTCAATTGGTTCCATTTCAATTTATTTCCATTTATTTTTATGGATCAGTAACGGTTTCATAGATAAAAGTATAAAAGGGATTAGCAGATTTCATCCTTAAAAAAAAAAAAAAAATCTGAACTAAACTAAACTAAACTAAACAAAAACAAGCAAACTGAAAAGTGAAAGGAATTTAATAGGTCTTTCTTGGTAAATACCCCTGTAATCTTATCTCTTTTTTCCTTTGTAACAAGAAAAATCATATATTTTTTTTCTTCGTAAAGCCATTTTAACATAGTCATTTTGTAATTGTTTTATTTTATTTCATCCCATACATCAATGTCCAAACATGCCAATAGTGCATTAATATCATTTTAATTTTTCCCACACACTTTGTAATTGTATGATTGCATAAACTTGCAGGTACATGTTAATGCTATTAGGTAAAAGAAGAAATTTGTATTTTTTTTTTTTTTTTTTTTACAAATCTTATCAAAGGTGGAGTTGGACCGATGTGTGTCAAGAGGCGTTTGACAAGTTGAAGGCTGCGGTTGCATCCGAGCCGGTCCTTAGGTTGCCTGATTTCGAGAAGCCCTTTGAAGTGCATACGGATGCATCTGATCGTGCTATTGGGGGTGTGTTGGTTCAAGAGGGACATCCGATTGCTTTTGAGAGTCGAAAATTGAAGGAGTGTGAGCAGAGGTATTCGGTCCATGAGAAAGAAATGACTGCGGTGGTGCATTGCCTGGATACTTGGAGGCACTATCTCTTGGGAACAAAGTTCACGGTCATGACGGATAATGTGGCCAACACTTATTTCAAGACTCAGAAAAAGCTAACCCCGAAGCAAGCAAGATGGCAAGAGTTTCTAGCCGAGTTTGATTTCGTGTGGATACACAAACCGGGAAGGCAGAATGAAGTGGCCGATGCTTTGAGCAGGAGGGATGTTCAAGCATATGTTGCTGCATTGTCGATGGTGTAGTCAACTTTTCTAGATCGGGTGAGGGAGCAAGCGATGCTCGACCCAAATTACTCAAAGCTGAAGATGGAAGTCAGCGAGGGTGTGGTGAAAAGATACCGAATCGAAGACGACTTGTTATTTGCCAAAGGTGACAGGTTGTTCGTGCCAAGCGGTGGCGGTCTTCGAAAGGAATTACTGCGGGAGACGCATGATCCTCAATGGGCGGGTCACCCAGGGGCGGAAAGGATGTTGGCATTGTTGGCTAAATCCTACTTTTGGCCGAAGATGGGTGATGACGTTGAGTTTTATGTGAAGACATGTATGGTTTGCCAAAAAGACAAGTTGGAAAGGAAACATGAGGCGGGGTTGTTGCAGCCTCTTCCTATTGCTGAAAAACCATGGGAGTCAATCTCGATGGACTTCATTGTGGGGTTTCCTGAAATTAAAGGGATGAGTTCGGTACTGGTCGTGGTGGATCGGTTCTCGAAGTATGCAATTTTCATTCCTGCACCAAATGCTTGTCCGGCTGAAGTGGCTGCGGAGTTGATCTTCAAGGATGTTGTGAAGATATTTGGCTTACCTAGAGACATTGTCAGTGATCGAGACTCTCGGTTTACAGGTCGGTTCTGGACGGCCTTATTTAACATGATGGGTTCTGAGTTGAAGTTTTCCACGGCCAATCATCCGCAAACTGATGGCCAAACCGAGAGGATGAATCAGTTGCTCGAGGAGTACCTGAGACACTATGTGAGCGCGAGTCAAAGGGATTGGGTGGATTTACTTGATGTTGCCCAGTTTTGTTACAACATGCATAAGTCCTCAGCCACGGGAATGAGTCCTGCGGAGTTGGTGATGGGGCAGCAGCCTTTGACTCCTCACGAGATTGCCAAGCAAAAGTCCCAAGGGAGTTGCCCTGCGGCATACAGGTTTGCACGGGACAAGACGGAGTTGTTAGTGCTAGCACGGGATAGTCTAGCCAAGGCAGCCAAAAGAATGAAGAAATATGCCGATAAACATCGTAGAGCTTTGGAGTTCGACGTGGGAGATAAGGTATTGCTGAAGCTTACTCCCCAAATTGGAAGAAGGTGACTAATAAGCGTTTCCACAAGGGGCTGGTCGCGAAGTACGATAGTCCGTTCGAGGTGGTGAAGCGTGTTGGGAGTGTTGCCTATCGATTGAAGCTGCCGGAAAGGTTGAAAATTCACCCGACATTCCATGTGAGTTTTCTGAAACCGTTCCATGATGATGGTGAAGGCAGTAGTCGGACTCAAGCAAAACGAGCTCCTCCAACAATCAGGGTTGAGTTTGACAAGGAGATTGAGAAGATCCTTGAGCACCGGACGTTGGGAGCGAGCAAGAAAAATTGGAGAACCGAATACTTGGTTCAGTGGAAGGGTGGTAGCGTGGCTGATGCTACATGGGAAAAGGCGGTTTCCTTGTGGCAATTTGAAGATCAGGTCAATGCCTACCTTAACAGCCTCCCGACGAGGACGTCGGCTTCTTCTGGTGGGGGTGGTTTGTTAGCCCCTTAGAGCGGTGGGGGCGTGGCTTGGTTGGTTCGGGTTCACCACCAAGGCCACTGTGCGAGACGCCAAGGGATGTCATGGGTTGGCATGGCCTTGGGTCAGAGCGTGATTCGGCTAAGGAAGCCAGACAACGTGACTTGTGCATGGGGAGCGTGCATTGACGGCCCTGGTTAGCCTGCTTGGCTGTCCTAAACATCCAGTGGGCGTGAGTCAGCCTAAGGAACCGTGAGACGGAGACACTTGGCCACACCGCACATGTGGATGGCGGTTACTGCATTTGTGGATGGCGGTTACTAGCATCCTGATTCCAGCGGGAGCATGTGGCGGGATTCGAGTGGAGCCAAGCAAGCTGCACGGACAATTGGCGTGCTTTGGGACGAGATAGCAAATCCGGCAGTTACAAACCGGACCAGGTGGCTGTGCTGGATTGGCCCAGCACCAAGCGGCAGTTACCAAGCGGTTATGCTTGTAATAACTGTTTTGTAGGGCTGTGTATGCTTAAATTCACGTTGATATGCAGAGACATGGGGGTGTCATGATCCTGCAGAAAGATTAGACATTGTAAGAATGATGGAGATTGGCGTACTGGTCGTGGCGATCAAAATAAACCTGCGGCATGGCGTTCGACTGTGACGGGACTGGCGGATAACCCGAGCGCATCTTGGACGTCGTCCGAAACGGTGGCGGGTGACGGAGGAGTGCCCTCTCCCGCGCGAGAACAACCGGAGAATCCGTGCGATTCTGGGAAACTTTCCAAATCAGCGGCGAAGGAAAGGGAGCCGTTGCAATCAGCGACGAAGGAAAGGGATCCGTTGCAATCACCCCCTCCGGATTCAATGGAGCCAAATCCGGTAAGTAATTCGAAAACTAGGAGGGAATATGGGGAAAGTTTTAAAACTGTAATGGGTATTAATTCAGTTATTAATGGGGAGCATTTGGATGACTCTGTCGGGTGTGCGGATCACGTGGGAGATGGGCATGACTTTAGTGAAACGGTGCGTTTCAAATATAAGCATAATGAGAATGGGTTGGCCGACGTGTTTCATTCTCCATGCACAAAAATGAAGCTATTAGTGGGGGACGTGCATGGTGCTGTAGAAAAGGAAGCCAATGGAGTTAATATTCCCCTTGTCCCAATCGGTGGTGCAGAGGTAACCAAAAAGAGTGGGGGAAAGTGGAAAAAAGCAGCAAGACTTAAAGGTATTAATGGGATGCCATCTCATGCATCTGTGAAACAGAAAACCGTTAAAAGGAAAATAGAGATGGAGAGTATACCAGGAGAGGCGGTTAAAGTCAGGAAATTAGAGGCCGTTACGACGGGAGCTACGGAGGAGGCGGAGGCTGTGTCACAGCCCCGCCGGGATCGATGAGTGTATTATCATGGAACACTCGGGGTTTGGGGAATCCTCGAGCGTTCAATAAGCTCCGGAAATTAATTCGGAGCACTTCCCCGTGATTGGTTTTCCTTTCGGAAACCAGGCTGTATGGACAGAAGGTTGTAAGTCTGAAAAGAAGACTTGGGTTTGAAGGCATGATTGTCGTTGATAGTGTTGGCCGAAGTGGCGGGCTTGTACTACTTTGGAGGGAGGCATGGCAGGTCAGTTTGCGAAGCTATTCATGTTCCCATATCGATGCTGACATTACCTGCGATTATGGGGAGAAATGGCAGTTTACGGGATTTTACGGACCACCTAAAAAGAAAGCTCGACGGCAGGCGTGGGAATTGTTAAAGCGGTTACGTACTAACCCGGAGGTACCATGGATTTGCGGCGGTGACTTTAATGAGATTTTGAACCCATTAGAAGCGGAGGGCGGCGGCGAGAGGTCCCTTAGTGACATGTTACTATTTAGGGAGACGTTGGATTGGTGCGACTTGTCTGATATGGGATATGTTGGTCCTAAATTCACGTGGGATAATCGACGGAGCAGGAGTGCAAACATCCAAGTTCGCCTTGACCGATTTGTGGCTAATACCAAATGGCAACTTCAGTTTAGGAAAGCTAAGGTGACAGTGTTGGACTTCTGGGGGTCCGATCATAGGGCCGTACTACTCCAACTTGTGCCGAAAAGGATGAAGGCCGGTCAAAGGAAAGTGAGCAGGTTTCGTTTTGAGCCGTTATGGGTTAAACATGAGGACTGCTCCAAGATTGTTGAGGATCTATGGCAGAATCTACATCTAGATGGCTCTCCTAACTGTCTAACAACTGGATTGAGGTCATGTGCTGGAGCACTTAGAAGGTGGGGTATGGAAGAGTTCGGCAATATTCCGAGGAAAGTATCTCAGATTCAGCGGTTGGTGGAAAGGTTGCATAACGGGCCTCGTGATGAGGAGTCGATGAACAGAATCCATGAGGCAGAGAAGGAGCTTGATAAAGTGCTAGGATGGGAGGAAGAATATTGGCGTCAGAGATCTAAGGTGGAATGGCTGAAAAACGGGGATAGGAACACTAAATTCTTTCATTCTAAAGCTTCTTCCAGGAGGAAAAAAAGTGAGATCCGGGGGTTGGAGGACAAGGAGGGTCAATGGTGTGAGGACGAGAAGGGGATAAAGGAAGTTGTTACCACTTATTTTTCGGAAATTTTTTCATCCTCGAGGCCTCAATTGTCTGAAGTAGAGATGGTGGCCAACTGTATAGAGGGGAGGATTACTAGATCGATGAGAGATTCTCTATTGGCTCCTTATGCTGTAGAAGAGATTAGGCGTGCAGTTTTTGAAATGGGGCCTACCAAGGCCCCGGGTCCTGATGGATTTCATGCTGTATTCTTCCAGAGGAACTGGCCGGTGCTAGGGCCTGAGATTGCTCGAGTGTGCATTGGTGTCCTTGAAGGCAAACATTCTATTCGGCCTTTTAATAATACTAATGTTGCTCTCATTCCTAAAGTGGCTAATCCTAGGAAGATGGGGGATTTTCGACCCATTAGTCTCTGTAATATTGTCTACAAGATTGTCACCAAGGTTCTTGCGTCTCGCTTGAAGAACATTTTACCAGCTGTTATCTCAGCTAATCAAAGCGCTTTTGTTCCGAGTCGGCTAATCACGGATAATGTCATAGTAGCCTTTGAACTTATGCACTCATTAAGTAAGATTCGAAAAGGTGGGAAAGGTTGGTTGGCACTGAAGCTGGATATGAGCAAAGCATACGATCGTATAGAATGGCCGTTCATTTTCGGGGTTATGCGGAAAATGGGGTTTCCGGATGCTTGGATTAGAGTGGTAGAGGATTGTGTCACTACGTCTACTTTGTCATTCATGGTTAATGGGGAACCATGTGGAGAACTAGCACCCTCCCGTGGACTGAGGCAGGGGTGTCCTCTCTCTCCCTATCTTTTTTTACTCTGTGCTGAAGGCCTTTCGAGTCTCCTCTTGTCTGCTGAGAGGGAGTCCTATATTTCGGGGTTTTCTTGCTCGCGCGCTGGTCCCAAGGTGAGTCATCTCCTCTTTGCAGATGACAGTCTTGTGTTTTGCAGAGCTTCTATTGACGAATGTTTGCGAATCCGTGAAATTCTAGCAACCTATGAAAGGGTATCAGGGCAGTCTATCAATATGCAGAAATCGGCCATTACCTTTAGCAAGAATGTTCGGGATGAACTGCGAACTTCTATTCTCCAATTATTGGACTTGGAGCAATCACAACCCCATGACAAATATCTGGGTCTGCCTACTTTGGTGGGGAGGGGAAAACGAGAGGCTTTTAGGTTGATCAAGGAGAGAGTGTGGAAGAAAATGCAGGTATGGCGTGGACAACTTTTTTCTATAGGTGGTAGGGAACTCCTTATTAAGACGGTGGTACAAGCGGTCCCCACATATACAATGAGTGTATTTCGTCTTCCTGTGTCCTTGTGTAAAGATATCCAAGCTATGATGGCAAGATTTTGGTGGGGGGGTGCAGGTGAGTCAAAGAAACTCCACTGGTGGCGGTGGGAGAGGCTATGTAAGAGGAAGGAGGAGGGTGGAATGGGGTTCCGGGATGTTTCGGCTTTTAATCAAGCAATGGTGGCAAAACAATCCTGAAGAATTTTACAAAGTCCAGACTCCTTAGTTGCGCGAGTTCTAAAGGATAAGTATTTTAAAGAAGTTGATTTTCTTGAGGCTGAAGCTAGGAGTGGTGTGTCGTATCTCTGGAGGAGTATTCTGTGGGGTAGACAGGTCATTAAACTTGGTCTTCGTCGGCGTATCAGGAATGGGCTATCTACGCGGGTTTTTACTGATCCTTGGATTCCTAGACCATCTTCATTCCGTGTGATTACTAATATGCCAGTGGGAGGGAAGACGTTGAGAGTTGCTGACTTGATGATGGACGGGCATCGCGCTTGGGATATGAGTAAGATTGAAGATATACTTTGGCCGATCGATCAAGAGCTCATTCGAGGAATCCCTCTTGGCAATGGAGAGGGAGGGGATGGGTGGGCATGGCATTTTGATCACAGGGGCCTTTATAAGGTGCGATCGGGGTATAGGGCTGTTATGGAGTCTAGACGCATGGAATCTTCCTCTAATGGCAACTTGGATACTACATGGTGGAGGAAAATGTGGAACCTTCCAATTCCACCTAAGGTCCGGGTGTTTATCTGGCGTGCATTCAATGAAATCCTCCCTACGATGGGTTCATTGCGGTATAGAGGGATCAATTGTGATGATGTGTGCCCGAGATGCAAAAGAAGGACGGAATCAATATCACATGCTCTTCTCGATTGTCCGATATCTTTAGCAGTATGGAAGCTCTCGCGGTTTTGGGAAGTGGTGGAGAAAAGGAGGGAGGCCCCATTTTCAGATTTTCTGAGATGTCTGCAGTCAGAGCTTTCAACGGAAGATTTTGCTTTGGTGTGTTGGATTGCCTGGAGATTATGGGGAGAGAGAAATAAGGTTATTCATGGGGGGGAGAATGGAGATCCGTTTACTATTCTTGATTTGGGTATTGCCAGTTTCGATGAATGGCAGGCCCTGAATCAAGTGTTGACTCAAGAACAAGCCACAGGTTCGGATGTGTGGTCTCCCCCTCAATCGGGTCATTATAAACTAAACGTTGACGCATCGGTATCTCCAGGATCGGACCATATTGGCATAGGAGTTGTTATTCGAGATGAAAAAGGGAGCATAGTAGGAGCCATGGCAAAGACTGTGAAGGGGACGTTTTCTCCTTTTGTGGCCGAATGTTTTGCTCTTCGTGAAGGGTTATTGCTTGCAAAGGAATTGGAGAGTGTCCTCATTGGGGTGGAAACGGATGCAATAAATGTTGTCTCGGCTGTTACGGAGGAACGGGAACTCGCTGAGGAAAGTCCGATTATGGAAGACGTGAGACAATTGCTGTTTCAGCTAAAGAGTATAGGAGTGAACCATATTCGTCGGGCTGCCAATCAGGTAGCTCATCTTCTAGCTAAGTTTGGTTTTAACTCTAATTGTACTAAGGTTTGGATTCATGAGACTCCGTCTGTAGTCTCTGATGTCGTTTCGTTTGAGGCTTCTGCCTAATAATAGATTGCTATTCCAAAAAAAAAAAAAAAAGAAGTCGTTTAGGTGTCAATTATTTGATGTGCAAATAAGATAACAGCTCCGAAAACTACAACTGTCATTTATTGAAATTGACAATGCCCTCTTACCAGATCCATTCGTTTTAGTTTTTACAACGTAAGAATAGAAACTATTTGATATTTGAATTGAATTTCTTCCTTAAATTTGCCTGGAGTTAAGAAAAGAAAATTATTCAATTGTTTTTAATTTTTGTGCGATGCACCAAAAATGCCAACCATACAAAAAATAATAACAATAATGATATCTTTTATGTTGGGGGTTGCTTAGAGTTTGAGGCATCTGCATTTGACTTTTATGTATATAATTATAAGGTCTGAATTTCACGATTATAGTAACAAACTCTATAACTCACCCAAAAAAAAAAAAAACTCTGTAACTGTTGGGTTAATTGACTCTTATCATATACGCATACACATATAAATGTCCTTTTGTATCACCTCATTGATTGCAATTTCTGTATGTATGTATTATATATATATAATATATATATATATATATTAGGGGTGTGTTAGAAGCAAGATACAAAAAGAGAAGTTATAGTTATTACTATGGGCACAAAAGTTTTTTTTTTTTTTTTTTTTTTTTGGTGAATTGATTGCGAAATTTCTCTATCAAAACAAAGCATCAAGTTTTTCATGGTATTATGGATTAATTATAGAAGAGAAAATTAGGTAAGTAAGTAGTCTGTAATCACTTACTTAAATAAATGATCGAAATTTTCTTTATTTAAAAAAATGTTCCGTTAATTAGTTATTGATTATAGTTAATCACTTAAAAATACAAATTACATTGATCAATAACAATGACTGATTGACCATTTTTTAAAAAAATAGCTATTTGTTTAATTTTATAAATCTTGGTCATTTATTTACAAAGGTGATTTACCCATACTTGCATTTTGTGAATGAAATAAATTTGACGAAAGGCATATATAGCATATACCTTTAAATAGTTTATAAAAAATATCTCATCTTATATTTAAGAATCATAAAAAATCCCTAAACAAAAAATAAATTAAAAAGTAAAAAAAATCTATAATCTTTTGCTTTTTAAATTTTAAAAATAGTTTTTAGAATTATTTTTGTCAAGAAAAAAAAAAGTTTTTCAAAAATAAATTTTTGTTAATTCTGTCTTTTTCTCCTTGTTTTTTTCGGCCTCTAATGTGTATAGGACCGGCAATTTCGAACACGACACAGTGACACGACAGGAGAACGACACGTAATAAATGGGTTTGGACCGCACGATTAATAATTGGGTCGAAATTGGGTCGACACGTTTGACACGAAAATAAATGGATCGAAAATGGGCTGACACGATTAACACGTTTAACACATTTATGTTAGAATTTTTAAATTATTCGTTAGAATTTTCAAATTATTCGGACATGACACGATGACACAACACGAAACGAAAACGACACGTAATAAATGGGTTTGGACCGCACGATTAATAATTGAGTCGAAATTGGATCGACACGTTTAACACGAAAATAAATGGACCGGAAATGGACTGACACGATTGACATGTTTAACACGAATTGCCAGGCCTAAATGTGTATAGGATGAAATCGAAACAAGTTTTTCGAATTCAAAAAATAAATTTGTAGTGTCAAATGATAAATTGTGAGAAACAAAAGTAATTAGAAGGTATAATCATTTATTAACACCTTTGAGTTTCCAATTTAATTTGAACAATAAAAGTCTAATGTTGGATTGCAAAGTCTTTCAATTAATCTGTTGTGATGTTAATGAAGGGGAAAAAATATCCACAAAAAAAATAATAAATAAATAATCAAATCAAATTAAATTTATAACAAAAAGTAAAAAGCAGAGAAATATCAGAGAAGAGCCAATACAACACAGTCTGGATATAGGAAATCTCATCTGAACATGAATAGAACAAAGAAATGAAATCAAATTAAGTACAGCAGAAAACCAAAAAAAAAAAAAAATGTACAGTAAAGTTGCAAGGCCTGGAACCAAACCAATGAAAATAATTATATAACACTTTTTCTTTATAGCGCACTTCTGTCTGCCAAATATTTCAAACACGTAAAAATTAAAAAAATTAAAATAAAAAAATAAAAAATCCTCACTACTTATCAAGCCACACCCATTGCAAAAGCTTCCAAACCTAGGGGGAAAAAAACAAAGATAATAGGATCGAATTCCTAAAAACTATACACCAAAAAAAAAAAAAAAAGAAAAAAAAGAAAAGGATATCACCATGAAACATCACACTCATTTCCGTTTCTGACTACAAAAGCCGCCGCCGCCGCCACCACCACCACCACCACCGTCGCTGCATTCAAACTTTAACGGGCATTACATCATTTTTGGATGCGTCTTCACAACGCAAAACAATGCCCTCAAGACTAGCGGGAAAGATGCATTGGGCCCATTGGCACCCTGTTGTTAACGGCTCTGATGGCGGGACGATCATGAGCACATTCTCATTTCTCTGTACAACTCCCATGACGCTAACCGTGCTACCTTCTTTGATGTACCTACAGAAAACATCATTTTTGAGCTTTAACAACTCAATGCCAGGACAAACAAGCATCAAACAAAATTTGGTGTTGGATATGCTTCTTCTTGTATTATTGTTACAATATTTTAGAGAAACAATATTGGATGTTGCAGGATATTCTTTTTACCCTTCTTTCAATCGCATTGTACGGTCATCACTTGAAAGATTCCGCTCACCCAACCACCTGACAAACCCTGGAGACAAGTCTTCGTTCCCTGGGTGTACATCGATGACAAAGGAGTCATCAACATAAGGAGTCACTCTCGCTCCATAACCAGTCTTAACCAAGCTCTCAGGCCAGACTGGAAATCGGAGATGTAGAAATCTACTACATGCCTCTGACAAGAATCGCAAGAAAGCTTTCAGTTCAACATACAAAATCTTGGACTGTAAGGTTATAGTATACGTCAATCAAGCCAACAGATACAGTAGTAGTCAATATTATCAAATCCAGACGAGAACAGTTTTCTACTACAGAGTCTCTCTTCTCTCTCTCTCTCTCTCTCTCTCTCTTTTCTTCTCTTTTGGTATTCACGTATTAATACAAAAACTCATCTTTACGAGTGTTTGTATGAGCATCGCCATTTCATTTATTTACTTTGCAGTAAGCACAGTACTATGATCTATCTGGAGAGATTACAATTTGATTAAGAAAGAACTTAAGAGACTATCACCTCCTATTATAATCCAACGCAACTGAAAAAGCATGGCTAATGTAATAACAGTATTTAGTTGACAACATATATCGCAATTAGTGGGAATTTAATAGAAATAGAAAGACTGAAAAATGTGGTGACATAAATTACGCACCTCTAAGGATCTAAGTCCCCACGTAAAACGACGATGTGTGGAGTTTGCCGGTTTGGAATCCCATCCCCGGTACTCATACAAACTCGTTGATGTGTAAACGCATCTAGGAACTTTTCGGAAGGATGACTCAAGGGGCACATTACCACATGTAACCACCTTCAAGTATTAAACAAATTATAGCATCAAAAAATTGCAACATGTCGTGTGCTTTTGCGAAAAAAGTAATGGACAACCAATTTATTATCATAATTCTATCGCATGCAATCAGAAGCTACTAGGCAGAGATTATTACATGATAATATTCATCCTGCAAAAGCTATGTCAGCATAGCTAAAACCACATCACTAAAGATACGTGAAATGTATTACCATACTAGTTCCGTATTAGATTGCATCCTATATCCAGAAAAAACACCTGCCTTTTTAAGAAATATTTCAATCTAATGAGAAATATCGACAAGCAATGCTTCATTTAGTCAATAGTAAATCCAAGGTAACATCTGAACTGACAAAGAAAACGGAACTTAGCAATGTTACTTAGTCATTTAGGACTTATGAATATGAAAACAGAAATGAAGTAGACAGCAAAACTATGAAATGGCAGACAAAGCAATAGGATGCAATAACATAAAAGATATTATACCAGCGTTTGAAAAGAAACATACCCCCGAAACTTTCACAAGCTGTCCATTTTTTGCAGTTCTAAGCTCAGCATCGGGATAACCAGAAATGAAATTTACGACTGCTCTTCTGCCCCAACAGGTATTCCAAGTGAACAATGCCACAACCGCTGCGAAAAGAATTACTACGACAATGAGGAGAATGGCATTGTGAACTGCTCCAAGAATGAAACCACCAGCTATGAACCCCATCACGAACAATAGAATCACAGACCACAGAATTGGTTTTGGAAAGTTCTTCCTGAAGGAATACTCATCATCTTGGCTCAAGGTTGTGACAGCTTGATTGTTAACAACCGAGGAACCTTGTACTTTCATTGACCCCATTGATTCCAAAGGACCCGATACCTTTCTTGGTGCCCCAGATGAATTAAGTGGTCCCGAGGAAATCGGGCCGGATGTAATCAGACCTGTTGTGGGAAGAACAGGAGGAATAGGGCCAGAGTTTTGGCGAGTCACGCCACCTGATTGAGGACCAGATGACTTCTTTATAGGTTCCCCGTGTTTATTCAATGGTCCAGAATTTGTCTTCTTTACAGCAGCTGAACCAGATCCAGATGTTACGGGACCTGATGTGGAATAAGTGCTACGAGTTCCAGCATTCGGCATAATAGGTCCTGAATGCGAAGCAGCACCACCAAAAGATCCAGTCCTTGAAGGAGCACTGCTTATAGGCCCAGATTTCCTGGACTTGGAACCATCCGTCGGGATATCAAACATCTTTCCCAACTCTCCCGACTTTTTGATATCGCCTCCCGTGTAAGGCATGGCGACCGAGCTCATAGTTGGAGTCCTTTCTTTCGGCTGCTCAGGCCGGCCTGAGACATAGAGGCCATTGCTGAGCTGATGAGATGGGAATCTGGAACCCATCACACTTGTTTAAGGAGAACAAAACCACACAAAACTATTGCTCAAGTGATCCTCAAAGTCCTACTGTCGTAAAGAAAAGGCCCGTTACGAAGTGATTAGAGCAAACGAAAGTAAGAAGTAATATTGAACATTGCTAGCTAAGTAGCTAACAAACAACTTTCGAAGATATTATTGACAGAATCCTCTACGGCATCAAAAGGTACTCTACAAATCAGAGTGAAAATGTGCAATAAAATTTTAACACCGAAATCATAACAAAGAACTAAACCACAAGGAAATGACCAACAACGCTTAAAGGGCTAAATTCTTGTAAGACGTTCAAATTTCACTATGCAAACATCTTATGACATTAAGACATAAACAGCCTAATAAATTTTTTTTTTCCTGAAAAAAAAAAATTAAGACAACTTTGCAAAAACAAAGCATATCTGAAATCAAGACCTACTAGTCCAAATTGTTCCCCCAAAACTTCATAACATCAGGAAGAATCCATTTTCAGGAGAATTTTAATAATAACAAGAAAAAAGAGAACCATAAATTCATATCACCAGAATTATTCAAGACCTGGTTCCCAAACAAAGACTCTTTTTATTTCTTCCAATTTCATGGTTGTTCCCACACATTTTGATCATCTATCAAAACCAGCAAAAAAAATAAAAAGAAAAATTCATTAAAACAAAAGTTTTCTACTTTTAGTAAGATTCGATTTGAGACCTCTTCCAACAAAAATAATAAGATCTGAATCAACAGGAAATGCCTTTTGGATCTCATTACAAAAAGAGAGAAAAAAAAATGTAGCAGAAGTAGTTTACCAGAAAAGGGTTATTTATTTATATATCTGCAAAGCATTTTCCTTCGATCCAAACAAGAATTTATTTATAAAATAAAAAATAAAAAATAAAAAACCCAGTTGAGTGGAAAATTTTCAACTGAAAAAGGCACAAACAATGAGAAACCCAATAACCAAAAAAAAAAAAAATTTGTTTACATACTACTAGAGCAGAAAATAATAAGACTAGTCTGTACAAGTCATCCATTTATAGAAATGTTTAAAACTAAGTTAAAAAGCTAATGAATTCGCATCCAGAAAAAATTAAAAAAAAAAAAAAAAAAGGAATGAATAAAGAGGGAAAAAGGAATACCCAGATCATGAAAATGAAGAAAATGCAGAGAATGCGGAAGATCCAGAACAAATGCCAAACAGATTTCAAAAGGGGGTCAAGTCAATGAGGAGGGTAAAATGGGAATTCAAAAGACAGAAGACAGAGAGACAGAGAAGAGAGAGGAGAGAGAGAAGAGTTCATGGTCGTATCAACCTACCTGAGAGTCTGAAACTGAGGAAGACGATGGAGAAGAAGGAGAAGAAGAAGAAGCTGATGAATCAAAAGTAAAGCAGGGAGAGAGAGAGGACTAGAGCTTAGAAGGGAAAAGAGCAGCCATCAAAACAACATTCATCATTAGATCCCATTTTCTTCTTTCTTCTTCTGCTTTCTCTCTCTTCTTTCTCTCTTTTTACTCACTGTAAAAATATTATCTTTTTATTTATTTTTATTTTTCTTCTTCTTCTCCTCTCTTCAAAACTCTCTTTTTCTCTCTCTGACTCCCTGTCTCTCTCAGAGAGCCCCAACAACTGGTGGGTTGTCTGATCTGCGAAACCCACCAAACTGTGGAAAAAAAAAAAAAAAAGATTTATTAGTTTTCTTTCTTTTACTCTTCTAATATTAAGATTTTGTTTTACAATTAAAAAAAATAAAAGTGTGATATAGTTTTTTTTATATACTCTATCGATAGAGTTTATTTTTAAACCGTTCAGATACAATCGAACGGTTGAGATATTATTTATGTACGATAATTATCATACACCTTACTTATGGTAGTATTTGATTAACAAATTAAAAAAAATTTAAAAATTTCCATCACTGAGGTCGGGACCTGGGACCTCAAGCACCGGGGGGGAGGGTCTGGTTGACATTAGGGGTAGGGGGTTTAGTCGGTCTAAGGGTTGGGAGAGGGGGGCTCGAGCGTAGGGTGAGGTTGGCGGACGGGGTGGGGGGAAGGGGGGCTCAAGCGTCGGGGGAGGGGGGTCTGGATAGTGTTGGAGGTAGGGGCTAAAGCACTGGGGGGAGAAAGGGATCTAGTCAGCGTCAGAGGTTGGGGGGGACCGCTGGCATTGGGGGGGGCCTAGGCTCGTCGGCATCGGAGGGGGGACAGATCTGGTTGGTGGGTCCGTCGCCGATGTCGGCAAGGAAGTTGTCGACGTCGAGGAAGGGAAAGGGTGGATTTTTTTTAATTTTTTTTAATTAATTTATATTAATATGAGATAAGATGTATAATAATTATGATACACAAATAACATATCAACCGTTTGATTACATTTTAACGGTTTAAAAATGAACTCTATCGATAAGATATATAAAAAGGGCTTTACCGCAGTTTTACCCTAAAAACAAAAAAATCTTTTTTCCTTATTAATCTCTCAATCTTATTATCGCATGTTTACTTATCACAAATAAGGAATGAGAGTAAGAAATAAAAGTCAATCTTTTGTTTATTTTTTTTTTTCTTAAAATGGGAGTGAAAATGGTAAGCCACACGTAATTTGGGATTAAAAAGTGGAATTGACAATCTCATGCTCTTGTCCAAATTATGACACACAATCCTTGTATTAACATTAAATTATAATATTATCCTTAGTTTACTTATAAAAAATTTTATTAAGAAAATAATAAAAACCTCTATTAATTATTTTTATTGACCATATATAATTAATTTTATTAACTAAATATTCTATAATTATCCTAATTATTATTAACTTTATTAGAATAAATAAAGAACTTATTTTCATCATAATCTATATTAATATGTATCTATTTTTTGTTTTATTTACTTTAATTCTTTTTTTTTTTGTTTACTGTTTTTAACTTTTTAAACAAAAAAAATGACACAATTTATATTTTATTGTCTTAATATTATATTAATTAATTTATTTTTGATTAATAGTATGATAATAAATAAACAAATTAATCATTTTTAATTTTGAAATTTCAATAAATGAAAGGGTATACAAGTAAATTTATAACAATTCATTCTAATTCTGAGTTCAAGTAAACGCATGAATGAGGTTCATAATGATTCTGATTTCGAAGAACCAAGTAAACAAATTATTCGAATTTCGATTCCTCACTCCGAATTATGTACACTATGAATCTTACCCACTCCGATTATCCGTATATAAACACACCCTTAATCTTTTCCTCTTCTCGTCCTTTTTTTTTTTCCAACCCTTTCGGTAGGGGGTAGTAAGTAAGTAAAGTTTCATATTGAAAGATATTAATTTATTTTTAATAATATAATATTTATGGTTAAGATTTTGGGTATAATAATTAAGTTTTAGCGTAAAGAGTGGGTCAATATATATATAATCTATCTTAAGTAAGTAATCCAATTTTCCCCCACTAACAAATCCCATATCCTTGTCCAAAATCATATCTTAAAAATAATAACATGTGAACGGTTTTATTTTTATTTTTATTTTTTTAAACATATATTAGGGTTATGAATATCCTCAATTATCACGTTAGAGGCCAGACAGATAGAGTAAAAAATCGTCTAAATTTTTGTTGGATTTGGATTTCTTTTTTCCATTTTTTTTTTTGGTATGGAGTCAATTTTTGTTGGATTTGGATTTCTTTGTTCCATTTTTTTTCCATTTTAAACCTTTCTTACAAATATGAGCTAAATAGCATATTTGTAAGAAAGGTTTAAAAAGAATAACCTTTTTTTTTTTTTATGAAAAGAAAAATTATAGCATAATTGGAATTTTAAAATTCTGAAAATATCCCCATTGGCCCCTTTGTTATCATGCCCATCGCAAAGCTCCTCTTCCTTAGAAAAAATGTTGACCTCGGTCGCACACCAGATCCAATCATCGTCGTTGACCCAGATGTCACCAAGATTTCCCAAGAGCTCACCAAGATTTCCCAAGAGCCTTATAAAACGGACAGAACTCCAGATATGTCGCAAGATTTCCAAAGCGCCACGTCTTTGGCTGGAGGCATCATCTTCCTCTTTGCGAACATGACAATGCTTGTTGTCCTCACTCTCACTCTCACTCTCCTCTCAAAGGTACGACCAATTTTGTCCTCTCACAATATAGGATCTCATTTTAAATATTGATATATCTTAGTTTAAGTGAATGTAAATTCTTGTAAATCCTAAATTATAAATCCAAGTTTTATAATTGTAAATCCTGGTTAAAAATATCCCAAAACTAGGCCTATGACCTACCGTCACCGGAGAAGAAGCCTCGCAATGCTGGAGAAGCGCTTCGTCTGAAATGAGTTGCGATGGAGTTTCGATCTCCTGCGAACAAAGCACGGAGCTCCACCGGTAGGACATCTCCATAAATCTCCTTGAAATTGTGATGTGCTCGCATCAACGCGACATCTCCTCCACAACTTATCAGAATTGCGAGCTCCACATATTCTCAGCCCCACAATTCCGTCAATCTTCGTCAATGATGCTCGAGGAGAGAGAGAGAGACTGTGTGTGAGAGGTGGTCGAAGGAGAGAGACTTGAGAAGGAATTGATAAGATTGAGGAGTGGGAAAGAAAAAACATTAAGGATAAAAAAGGAAATTTAATATGTTTTAAAATGAAATATGATAATTATTAATAATAATAAATTGTGCTATTTATTATTTTTAAGAGTCAAAATTATGTTATTTGGTATAATTTGTCAAATATTTTTCCTACTTTCTTGTTTTTGCAAATTGGGTAAAAGAAAATTTGATCTTGTGAAAAAAAAAAAAAAAAAAAAAAAAAAAAAAGGGTCTGTTGTTGCTTTTGCTTGTGAAAGAATGCAGAAACGTGGGACCCAACGAACAACTCCAATTCCCTGAATTTTTTTTTACTAATTAATAATAAGAGAAAATTATTCAGATAGATACCTTTTGTCCCCATATGGAAAACTTTGGCACCTTTTTTCCCTTCTTTAGTTCTTTGACTTGCTTTTGAGGTTTTTTATTTTCTAATAAATTTTTGATTTTATTTGTCCCTCGATGTATTGTCTTTTTTTTTTTTTTTTGATATACTTGTTAAAATACACACTTCGTTATCTGTGAGATAAACAAACAAATAATAATAATAATAATAATAATAATAATAATTTTTGTAAAATTATCACGTGATAGATATTGAATCCGTCATGTAACATTTATTGAAATGTAATAAAAGATAAAAGTATAGTATAAAAAATAAGAAAATAAAAGACATTAGAAGGAAAAAGCAAAAAAAAAAAAAAAAAACACCAAAGTTGAGGACACGCGACGGAAAGTATTTTAGTACCCGTTTGGTACATTAGTTCATTTCTGTTCAAACCAATATTTTTTTTGTCTTTTCCTAAAAAGTTTTTGTCTTTTTCCCAAAAAGTTTTTTGTCTTTTCTGAAAATTCAAAAAAATTTACTATTACAACTAAAATATTTCAACTCAAACTAGCGAACCAAACGGGCCCTTAGACTTTTACATATAAAAAGAACCAAAGTTGAGGAGGGTGATTTAATTCAAAACATGTACAATTTACTTGATTGGAGATGTTTGAAAAAATTTATATAAATAAGAAAAAATATATAAGTAAAAATAGACAAAAAAAATCAACAAAGTATTTAAAAGTAATAAAAAAAAAAACTAGGAATAAAAAAAGACCAAAAAAATAAAATGACTAAAATATTAAAAATATATCAATACAAAAAAATGATTAAAATAAAAAAAAATTTGGGCCAAAAGAAAACTGAAGGACAAAAAAAATAAAAAAAGTTTTTCGTCCAAAAAAATTCATCAAACCTAAAAAGGAAAAAAATGAAAAAAGATTTAAAAAAATAAATAGATTAAAATTTTAAAAGTACATCGATACAAAAAAAAAATAAAAAAAATAAAAAAAATTATGCTGAAAGAAAAAAAAACCAAAGGACCCAAAAAAAAAAAAAAAAACATTTAGTCCAAAATGGACGAAATCATAAGTGCACGTTAATAAATAATGATGGTTTGTTTAATGAATGAATTTGAATTGAAATTTTTTAATTTAAATAATAATTTTTATTATTTTTTAAAAAGGTAAAAAAATTTTTAAAAAAAAATAAAAATTAAACTAGAACGCGAAATGAAATTTAAGACTTCCTGTAGAGGTATAGATATATATAGAGAAAGATACTTCTCTTCCTCTCTCTATCTTTCTGATTTCCCTCTCTATCTCTCTTTATCTCTCTCTCTCTCTCTCTCTCTCTCTCTCTCTCTATAGGACGGCAGGATCGCGAAGAGCTCGCGATGAGATCCTTGGTCAGATCTGTGTCTTAAGTCACCGTGACCATCCGGCGCGGTCGCGAAGATCTCGCTAGGAGATCCACGGCTAGATCGCCGTCGTCTTCGTCTTCCGGCTTCAAGCCCTCTCGTACTGATTTGATCTGATAGAGCTTGCGACGAGATCGGCGTCGTCGAACTCCGATCGCGCAAGATCCTTTACAGACGGGACCCAAGCGATCTCCTGAGCGCCAGCAAGTGAGGGCACCGGCGGAACGTTGATGAGTGGAGATCCTCGCGATCTCTGCCAACGGCGACTCCAAACCACCGGAGATCCTCGACATTTTTTTTGCTTCCATTTTTAAGTTTGTGTGTGTGTGTGTGTGTTTTGATGTCATTGCTGAAGCCGAAGGAATATCTATTTTCTTTCAAAGCTCTACTCGGCAAAGGTTCAGAACCTTCTTCTTCTTCTTCTTCTTCTTCTTCTTCTTTTTGGTGAAGTATTTCTTTCATATTGAGACGGTTTAGGTGGAAAATTAGCATTGAAGATTTAAGTTTTTAATAAAAATGCAATATACTTATATATGGATTTGAAGTTGAAAATATTGTGATTATTCTCCTCTCTTATTTCCCTGTCGAAGATGATGAAGAAGAAGAAGAAGAAGAAGAAGAAGTGGTGAAGGGGCTGTTGGGAGATAGAGTTTGAGAACCAGCAATGGTTGGGTCCGACGAGGTTGTGGCTGTTGGACGAGAGGTGTTCGACGAAATGCGTGAATGAGTTGCCAGAGGCAATTAGGGTGTCTGGCTCCTCAATTGATTAGCAATTTGTTTTGGTTATGATTACTTCGTTTTGGTGTGAATTTGAAATTAAAAAAAAATGATCCAACTTAAAAATTGTTTGGTTGCTTGGGAAATTGTTCACAAGAAATGATTAACTGATGTTTTCAGTGGAACAATGCTTTTACTGCTAATTCTATGATTAGTTACCACCTTGATATTATGAAGAATCAATTCTTTTTATGAGATTTCTAATATTCCAAATTTATTGGAATTGTTATCACTTTCAATTTTGTTGATATATTTGTCTTCTAACTAGTCGGGTAAGTCGCTTACTTGTCCATTTGGAAGTTCGGGATTTTGTTCGTAAATATTCAATTGAATGGAATTGTTAGTAGGAACTGATCTATTTTGTTCAAAATTATGCACATCGTTGAGCTATTTTTATCTTTTCATTTTTTGGTGATTAGAACCGGAGATATCTAGATAGTTATGTTGAAACAACAAATAATCTGGTAGAATATTTAAAAAATCTGGTAGAATAGATAAAATATTCTAATAGAATATTCAAAATATTCTACTAGAATATTACAGCGCAGCTCCAAGGACAAGAGTTGGAGACGTTCAATCATCCATGTAAAAAATTGAAAAGTTTTAGTATAATATACAAAATATTCTAGTAGAATAATTACAATATTATATTGGAATATATTGACGATTGGCGCCAGTAGTTGGAGTTGAGGATGTCGAATTATCTATATTGAAAACATAAAATATTCTAGTAGAATAATGAAAAAATTCTACTAGAATATTCTGAGGACCGGTGCCCGCGACTGAAGTCATAAGCATTCGACCATCCATATTGAAAATAGAAAATATTTTAGTCTACTAGAATATTCCAGCAATCAGAGCCAACAGCTGGAGTTGAAGATACCCGACCATCTATATTGAAAACATAAGAAATTCTAATGAAAATATTCTATTAGAATATTTCGAAGACCGGTGACCGAGGCCAAAGTCGAAGGCATTCAATTTCCATGTTAAAAATACAAAATATTTTAATAGAATATCTAAAATTTAATATTCTAATGACCAGCGTTGGTAGCTTTTCTCAAAGATATTCAGTTATCAATGTTGAAAACACAAAATATCCTTATAGAATTTTCACAGTATAAGCAATTTGGTGTCTTGTAGATTTTTTTTAATTAATATAGATAATTTGGGTAAAGCATATCATTTGACCTTTGACCAATATTATTTGACCTTTGACCAGTACTCCTGGGTGGCAAAGAAGTAATCCAAAAACCATGTCAAAAATGTCAAGAGGTTCTGAAATAGTGGCATTTGTGACATTCCCCCCAATGGTCATTTCCATACCAAATAATAATCTCATGATCCTTTCCTAAAAATAAAAATAAAAATAAAATGATTGTCATTTCTGTTTTGTAAATTGTAATTGTAATATAAAACAGACTGGATATTTTCGCCCAAAAAAAAAAAAGAAAAGGATTATAACTTTAAGCATTGACTTAAATTTTTAATGATATAATTTATAAATATATATGTTAAAAATTTACGGGACGAGACATAAATTAACAATATGTAATATTGTGATTTTTTTTTCGTCTTCCAATATGATCCTTTACGCAACAATAGCAAACAACTTAAAGAAACATTAGTGGAAAAAAAAAAAAAAAAAAACTTATAGAACATGAATAAGTAATACATATTTCTTTTCTCAAAAAAAAAAAAAAAAAAAAAACATATTTCTAACATTGAATCTGATCATATCACATCAAAAATGAAAAAAAAAAAAAAATGCAAAACAAAACGAACATAGTAATTATTTAACGATTAAAAACAATTTCCTACTATTAAGGTGTATTTTCATACTCACCACAGAATTCTCATTTTCTTTTTAGCTAATAGTTTCATTGACTAATAATATATGACTCATTTTCTTTCCAGTTTCCCATGGAGGGGGTAAAAAAAATAAAGAAAGAAAGAAAGAAAAAGAAAAGTGTCATTCAAACCAAGTTCTATTTGAGACTGAGCAAAATTAGAGTATTCTGATTGATGAGCAATGTTTTTTCCTCTCTAGTGTTCCCTCTATTCCATCATGGAATGAAACCAATCTTTTCCATTAAAAAAAACACAACAAAGGGAAAAAAAAAATTTTTGAAAAAATCCAATGTGAATTAATCGAGAAATAATCCCAGCTTTTTCAATCCTAGTTGTGTTTCCTATTGAACTCTAGACTAGAATCGATTACTGAATATCCCCTTTTGACTTCTTTAATTCCTATTGACTATTGAGTGATAGAGCTGAGTAGCAATTCTATATATAATTTCACTGTAAACTATAGAGTTCAAATATCTCTCCTTGAATAATGGCAAAGCCATAATTTTTTTCTCCAGAGGCAGTGAGAGTTAAACAAAAATTTAAACCAAAACTACAATGCTAAAATCTTTTTTCATAGTATCATTTTTTCCCTAAATGAAGTAAGCTTATAATACAATTTTATTTTATTTTAAAGTTTAAGGTTCAAAAGTGAACTTATGTAATAGTTAATCGATTTTTGATTCATTTGGGCTACTAAATTTTAAATATTATTTAAAATAAATAAGTTAGGTGAAATATAAAGTTATTATACAAAGCTTATGCAAATTTAGTAATTAAAAAATTTCAGAGGGGCAGATAAGGGATAAAGTTGTAAAAATATTTAGGGAGAAAATATAAAGAAACATTAAATTTTTGTGGCCAAAAAGGAAATTTTAAAAATCCAAACTTTTAAAGAAGATTAAAAAAAAAAAAAAAAAGGGAGTGTCTTGACCAAAGCTTTGGCACCACCTTTAGGCTTTGTTTGGTTGGATGGATGGAAAAGAGGAAGGAGGGAGAGGTTTGGAAGGATGTGAAATGTAAAGGATAGAGAGAATTATACAAATCCCTTACGTTGTTTGGTACGATGGAGAGAGAGTTGAAAGAATGTGTAATAGTTTTTTTACATAATTACTATATTATCCCTTTTATAATTTATTAATAAGTTATTTTGGATGTTTAAATGGTTTTTTCACCATTATTTGGAGGGATTTATTGAATCATTCCACTAATGGAAGGATCCAAAATAGTGGGTCCAAAGGGAGAGCCTCTCCCTTCATCTTTCCTCTCTTTCCACTCCTCCCTCCATCCAAACCAAGGATTTATCATCTCCCTCCACCTCTCTCCCACCACCCCTCCATCTCTTCCTCCAACCAAACATACCCTTAGGCGTGACATTGGTTCCCAACCTTGTGTATTCATTTAGGAGTTCACAATGATGAGGTTGATATGGGTGTGGGCTGTTTTGAGGCTTTAGAGGTGTTTAATTTGAAAATTTTGCCACTTTTTTAGAACCCTTTTCTCTTGAGATCTCGTTTTGGTTGTGTGGCGTATGGTATTTGTTTTGCGCTTACGTTAAGCTGCACATGTGGTGCACATATGTGGTTTAGTGATGCATCAATGCCTTTTTCCTCATTCGGTAGTCGACTATTCTTTTTTTGTTTTTTTTTGTTTTTTGCCCCCCACAATATAATGGGTTAATTTCATTAATAGTACTCTTGGGATAAATTATATTAAAAATAACACTATTTTTTTATCTTCATTTCTAGCACTGTCACGTCATTTTTGTTTTTTTAAATGGATGTATAAAGACATATATGCCTTCAGCCAACCCTAATCTGATTTTTTCCCCACTTTCGGCCCCCTCACCCCCTCCCTGCCGATAATATATAAGTCACAGTAGTTCTAAATTTGAACTTTTTCTTTCTTCTTTCGTCGTATTTCTCTCTTTTCTCTCACTGAAGGCTCACGAACCCTCTCTGCACCATTACCTACTGATCTAAACTCACTCTAAGTCCAACAAATCTAACATCATCTTCGTTCACTCTGTTAAACTGACTCGAATCTGCCAGATCTGCTCGTACTCCATTTGAGTAGAGATCTTCTCACTTCCAATCAGAAAATCTGAGGTAATGCTGCTTCTTATTTTCATTTATTTATTACTACATGCTTTAAATGGGTGTATGTTTTGAATTATATTCTAAAAAATGATACTCTGTTAAACTTTTAGGGGTATTATCGGTCTCTTTGAGCACCTGTGGGTAGTAAGTAAGATAGATTTCATGTGTTTTGTGGTATTTTATTGTAATGACCATCCGGTCATTATCATTGTGACCAGTTTTGATATATAAGTCAACTATCTATATATAAAAAAACTGATCATTTTCATCTTGACCATCCGGTCATTATCATTGTGACCAGTTTTGAGATGTAAGTTCACTCTCTCTATATATAAAAAAAACTGGTCATTTTCATATTAACCATCCGGTCATTATCATTATGACCAGTTTTGAGATATAAGTCAACTCTCTCTATATAAAAAAAAATTGTTATTTTCATATTGACCATTTGATCATTATCATTGTGACCAGTTTTGAGATATAAGTTCACTCTCTCTATAACAAAACTGGTCATTTATATAATGACCATCCGGTCATTATCATTGTGATCAATTTTGGGATATAAGTCAACTCTCTATCTATAACAAAACTAGTCATTTACATAATGATCATCCGGTCATTATCATTGTGATCAGTTTTGAGATATAAGTCAACTCTATATATATATAACAAAATTGGTCATTTTCATCTTGACCATCCGGTCATTATTATTGTGATCAGTTTTGAGATATAAGTTAACTCTCTATCTATAACAAAATTGATCATTTACATAACGACCATCTGGTCATTATCATTGTGATCAATTTTGAAATATAAGTCAACTCTCTTTACATATAAAAAAAACTGATCATTTTCATCTTCACCATCTGGTCAATATCATTATGATCAGTTTTGAGATATAAGTCCACTCTCTATATATAAACAAACTGGTCATTTTCATTTTGACCATTCGGTCATTATCATTGTGACCAGTTTTGATATATAAGTCAACTCTCTATATATAACAAAACTAATCATTTTCATCTTGACAATCCGGTCATTATCATTGTGACTAATTTTAAGATATAAGTCCACTCTCTTTATATATAAAAAAACTAGTCATTTTCATCTTGACCATACGGTCATTATCATTATGATCAGTTTTGAGATATAAGTCCACTCTCTCTCTATAATAAAACTGGTCATTTACATAATAACCATTCGGTCATTATCATGTGACCAGTTTTGATATATAAGTTTACTCTCTCTATATATAAAAAAATAGGTCATTTACATAATGACCATCTGGTCATTATCATTGTGACCAGTTTTGATATATAAGTCAACTCTCTATATATAACAAAACTGGTTATTTTCATCTTGATCATCCGGCCATTATTATTGTGATCAGTTTTGAGATATAAGTCTACTCTCTCTACATATAAAAAAAACTGGTCATTTACATAATGACCATCCGGTCATTATCATTATGATTAGTTTTGAGATATAAGTTAACTCTTTATATATATAACAAAACTGGTCATTTTTATATTGACTATCCGGTCATTATCATTGTGATCAGTTTTGAGATATAAGTCCACTTTCTCTATATATAAAAAAACTGGTCATTTTCATCTTAACCATTCGGTCATTCTCATTGTGACCAATTTTGATATATAAGTCTACTCTCTCTCTATAACAAAACTGGTCATTTAAGTAATGACCATCCGGTTATTATCATTGTGACCAATTTTGAGATATAAGTCAACTCTCTCTATATATAAAAAAACTGGTCATTTACAAAATGACCATCCGGTCATTATCATTGTGACCAGTTTTAAGATATAAGTCAACTTTCTATATATAACAAAACTGGTCATTTTCATCTTGACCATCCAGTCATTATTATTGTGTCCAGTTTTGAGATATAAATCCATTCTCTCTATATATAAAAAAAAGTGGTCGTTTTCATCTTGACCATTTGGTCATTATCATTGTGATCAGTTTTGAGATATAAGTCCACTCTCTCTATAAAAAAAGGCTGGTCATTTACATAATGACCATCTGATCATTATCATTGTGACCAGTTTTGAGATATAAGTCCACTTTCTCTATATATAAAAAAACTGGTCATTTACATAATGACCATTTGGTAATTATCATAGTGACCTTTTATGATATATAAGTCAAGTCTCTATATATAATAAAACTGGTCATTTTCATTTTGACCATCCGGTCATTATCGTTGTGACCAGTTTTGAGATATAAGTCCACTCTCTCTCTATAACAAAACTGGTCATTTATATAATGATCATCCGGTCATTATCATTATGGCCAGTTTTGAGATATAAGTCTACTCTCTTTATATATAAAAAAACTGGTCATCTACATAATGACCATCCGTTCATTATCATTATTATTAGTTTTGAGATATAAGTCAACTCTCTACATATAACAAAACTGGTATTCCTTCCTTTGTAATGCAAATATAATATGAATAGCTTATTACTATTTCATTCAGGAATGGATGAGGTTTGTGTTTTCGTCAACTTTAATGATCAATGGGATGGCACATTGAGATATGTTGGTAGCGAAATGAAGGGAATATTGGTGCCCGAGACAGCAATATATGTTGGCCTTATTGAGTTGGTCAGAAGTGTTATTGGAATTAGTGGCCTAGACAAGATTATAGTCATGAGATACGTTATTGAACCTGGAATGCCTCCTATGAGGATATAATGTGATGCTGACGTTAAATTTTACATACAATTGAAGAAGAAGGATGTTCATGTGCTTAGCAAATTTCCAATTACCATCGATGTATTGGATGAGTCTGCGGTGGAAGCGATGCCACCGGATGTAGGGGAAAGCAACCACATTGATGTTCAACCTTCTAGGAAAGGTGGACAAAGTGATGAAGTCATCCAACCTGTAAATGACAGTAATCTTCCTCCTCATATCCCTTCTCTCATAGTACGTCCGGATTTGCAGAATGACCATGGAACTGATAAGCAACATCATGTATTGAACCATGACTTATGCACGGCCCATGATGATTGTAATGCCGGGAGATTGAATGTTGCCGATGCTATTTGTCATTCAAACGAGAATAGTATCGCATCAAGCATTGGAGCCCATTCTATTGCCAATAATATTAGATCTTAATCTGATAATGTACCAAGTAGTGACAGTTTTTTCGGTCCAGTAGTTGTTGCTGATTTTACACCTGTCACAATGCGCAGAAATTGTATTTTTGATAACAAAAGGTTACTACAATACCATCTTCATCATGATGCCATGACTAAACACTATCAATTCAAGGTGAAGAGGTTGAACTCTACTCTATTACACGTGATATGTATAGATAATGAGGGATGTCCATGGCAATTGCATGCGACTAGGATGAGAGGTAGTGAATTATTTGTTGTGAAGAGGTATGACGATGTCCATACTTGTTTAATTGAAATCATTCAAGGGTATCATCGTCAAGCCAAGAGTTGGATGATTAGGGAGTGTGTTAAGACAAATTACTTGGACCAGACTAATATCTCATATAGACCTCGAGAAATAATGCGAGACATGCAGGTTGAATTTGAAGTGTCTTTTAATTATCTTAGAGCATGGCGAGGGAAGGGAGCTGCACTAACCAGTCTGAGGGGCGATGATGCAGAGTCATACAAAGGTAATTCAACTGATGTGGTTATATGTTTATGACTGGCATTATAACTTATATATTTACGACATGGTAATGATTACTTAATAATTACAGTTCTACCTGCGTGGGCTGAAATGGTTAAGAGGAAAAATCCTGCATCCACATTCACATTGAGATAGACTCAGAAAATTGTTTAAAATACTTCTACATGTACTTAGCTGCTTCGAAACATGGTTGGTTTTATTGTTGTCTAGTAATTATGGTTGATGGATCAGCACTAAAGGCCAGATTTGGAGGAATGCTGCTTGCTGCATGCGGTCACGATGTAAATGACTCCATATTTCCACTTGCATTTGGTATCGTTCCGTTGGGAAGTAATGAATCATGGAAATGGTTCTTCGAGAAGCTAAGGGATTCAATCAGCACGTGAGAGTCACTTGCTATTGTAGCTGATAGGCATAAGGGTATCGAATATGCAGCCAATCTCATGTATCTAGATACTGCCTTCGGGATATACGTCCAACACTTAGCTGTAAACCTGAAAACTAGGTACAAAGATTTCAAAGGCCCTCTGAAGACCTATTTTGACGGTGTAACGAGGTCGTATATTTTAAGTGAGCACAATCATCATATGGAATCCATCCGTAGTCGTAACCCCAACATGCACCGATTCCTTATACAGGCCGATCCTACAAAGTGGTCACGAGCATACTTCAATGGACAGAGATATGCAATCATGATACCAACATTGCAGAGTCATTGAACAATATGGATCGGAAAGCCAGGTTGATGCTAGTTGGATTCTTGGTGGAATGGTTGAGAGAACTACCACAAAGATGGTTTGTCCAGAGACGTGAAGAGGCCCTGAAAATAACATCGAAACTGGCCCCAAATGCAAATAAATTGATTCGAACAAACTTCTTGTTAGGACTAAAAGTAACGGTATGTGATAAAGACCACATCATGACGTACGGTTGACTCAAATTTTTGTCTTAAACTATATGAGATCGAATAAACTAATGTCTTAAAATTCTATTTGTTACAGCCATGGCCAGCTAATCAGTTTGAGTATACTGCCACCAACAATGCTGCCCAAATATTTATTGTCGATATGAGCGAATGGACCTATACCTGCAGACGATTTCAGGTCGATCAAATTCCTTGCCCTCATGCAATGGCCGTTTGTAACCATCGACGAATTGATCTATACAATTATTGCTCTAATTACTACACTAAAGATTTTCTCTATGCATGCTATGCACATGTAGTCCATCCGATTGGCAGCGCAAAGGGTTGGGATGTTTCTGAAGAAGTCATATTGCAAATTGTGAATCCTCCCAATATAAAGCATGGGCCCGGAAGGTCACGGGTTCGTAGGATTTTGTCCCAAGGTGAAGAATTTGAGCCTATTCGGTGTGGCAGATGTAATAGTTATGGACACAACCGACAAACTTGTACTAACTCAGTACCCTTACGAATACGTCTAACAAAAAGGTCCTAGACATCGTTCACAACTCCCAGTTCATAAATGTGATGATTTTTTCAGTCATTTTACTTTTATGTTGTATAATAATTTTAGCACAATTAGAAATAAAGAAGCATTTATGTACTTTATTCCAAGTACGTGTATGCCTGCTATACATTAAGTTATGCCTGCTATATAACTTAATGGAATTACCATTAAGTTATGCCTGCTAAACAACTTATTTTTTATTTTATTTTATTTTTCATTCTTACCTTATAGATGAATATAAAAGCCAGGTTATCTTTTTTGGCAATTGCAAAACTTCAGTATTGTAAATTCACCATTAACAATCAGAAAGCCCACAAACACGATGTATAACAATTTTTGAAACCTCATCAACCAACCAAAAATTACTGAAAAACCCCCCATCAACCACAATCATACTATGCATCTTAATAATCAGTACTTATGGTCCTTTAAAACGAGCTATTATAATAAGTTATTAAACTCAAATATAGTATGCATTTGGTAGGACTACTACTAGAGGAAAACAATTTGAGTGTAATTCCCTAGCTCAGAATAATTTAACTGTTGTTACCTTATATAAAAAAAATTTCCAAACACGCATTTTATTGGACATACAATTCAGATTATACTTTGAATGTAAACATTCAATTTTAAATGAATATTTAAATACAATCTATTATCCAAAAGGACCCATTAGACTAAATTGTATTGATATAGTTTTAAATAAAAAATTAGTCAATATATTATTAAATAAAAAACTAGTTGTTTATATCAGCCAAGTGTTCTCTGGGAAAGAAGCAATCTTGGAATTTCTTACTTGACTCCATGCTGCACAAGTCTTCAAAGGATATTCTTGTAGATTTTGTTTTAAGTCCATATATAAAATTGTTATATGCTCCCAGTTCATAAATGTGATGATTTTTTCAGTCATTTTACTTTTATGTTGGATAACAATTTTAGCACAATTGACATTAAAGAAGCATTTATATACTTTATTCTAAGTACGTTTAATAGGCATTTATGGAATTAGGTGTCAGCCATAATGTTAATGTTACTGCACCAGAAACGTGGAATTTCCACATTTTCCTACATTTTAGAGCAACAGTCATAACTATTATGAGTGGGAGGGCATAATAGTTATGATCTCTCTCCCTATTGTGTGTGAAATAAAGTAACGGTCATAACAGTTATGATCTCTTTCCCTATTGTGAAATAGAGTAACGGTCATAACAGTTATGACCCCTCTCTCTATTATGAACTAGAGTAACGGTCATAACAGTTATGACCTCTTTCCCTATTATTATACTGTTATGCCTGGAGGTCATAACAGTTATGACCTCTCTCCCTATTGTGAACTAGAGTAACGGTCATAACAATTATGATCTCTCTCCCTATTGTAAAATAAAGCAAATTTAGGCTTCCTTTTCCTGGCTCATAGTGTATTTAATAGTACACACGAATGATATAACACCTGTTAATAATTGGAGTTAACAAAAAATTACAAATAAATTAAACAAGCATAACAATTTTATTTATTTAAAGGTAATTCCTGTTATTACCATCTGTTTATAACAATTATGACCTCGGTCAATACGGTAATACTTTTACAGTTTACAACAATATATCATATACAAAAAAAAAAAAAATGGTATATTATGGAAAAAAAAAAGGGCCTATTTACTACAGTCTGGTAAAGTTAAACAACAAAATTTTGGTTAGAACAAATGTTAAAAGTGCATATCCAAATCATCATCACTTATCATTTTCTGCAATCTTTCGCTTGGAATGGCACCACAGGTAACATGTTAGCCACTCTCTAAAGATTTGCATGCATCCATGAATTATCCAGCAATTAACATCACTCCCTTCTATCAAGCATTCAGCCAATTTAATTGTAAATATTCCATAGTCAGCCCTATTGCATGAATGATAAAGAAAAAAAAAAAACTTTAAGCATCACAATCAATAAGATGGTAATGAAAACATTTTCAATATTTGTACTCACCCATTGTCTTGTTGAGGGATATTTTTCATGATGGTGACCGGTATTGGGTAAATTTCCGGAGGTTCTCTTGGTTTAAAATCGAACAAACTGAGTCTTTCATTCAGCAATGGAATGAACTTTGACATACATTCCACTCCTTCTCGGACCTAGGAATTATGAGGGCCTTCATGCTGGAGAGAGTCGTATACCTCAATGGTCCAGTTTGTCAGATCGAGCTTTACTAATGCCCAATGTTTCAGATCAGCCAAGTGTATTGGTATTAGCAAACTGTTAATTTCAAACCATGACGACCCACTCTGGACACGCACGCCAAGCATCATCTTGAGTATAGATTCAAAGGAGCCCCAATCGAAGGTATCTGGTGATTTTTGGTAAACACGCCATAATACACCAACCTTTGCACTAAAAAACGTGTCTACCGTTGTCACCTTCCGTTGTTCCAATTCGGGGAATTGCCTAATCTTCTTCCTCAAGTAGTAAAAGGCAACGTCAATGTGCTATATAAACAAAACAAAAACAAAAGTATTGTAACAAATGACAGGTCATCAAACAATGTACCTTCTTCACGTTAGGATTTACAAAAATTATAAAGCTGGGATTATAAAAAATTGAAGAACGGTACTTACTTCTTCCCATAGCCAAACAGGGGAGGTAGCTAATTCATAATACCAGTTTTTTGATCTACCATTATGAATCCGAGGTCATATGTATCATGCTTGGCATTGTATCGGGGAGGCCGTTTACTAAACATAAAAAAATTTTAATTGGTTATGGCATTATTAATATATTATAATTTTCAAATCGAACGGACAATTATTCGTTATAAACAAATTACCCTGGTGGCATCCTCTTTAATACTCCTTTCTTGATCCACTCCCTGAACTCCTCTAGCATCTCTTTTGGAGGTTCATCTGCGAGACCTGGTGGGAGGGCATAAATAAGCTTACTCGGGGCCTTCAACAGGGAGCCAACCTCAGTCAAAGGTTCAGACGGCTGTTAGCCAAGCCGTAATAGTCTGGCCTTCTTCTTCTTAGGGATCTATAAATGAAATATGTGAACGAGTTAAAATTAAGGATGACACTTATGAATATGTTTGTCAGTTACAGTAATGGTAACAACCGCGTCACCGATGCTATCCTAGTTGGCTAGCTCTGCAGCTTTATAACATCCTGTTCTCTAATGATTTCTTTATCATCTTTCTCCTCTTCCCTTTCCTTCTCCGGGTCAGGCATGGTCTTCTCCTTTGTTTCAACAAATGGATTACATTTGACCTTTGCTTCTCCCACATTACTTTCTGAATGGTCTTTAATATTTTCCTATGTGGTTTCACAACATATCATAATAAATACAACTTTGTATATGTGGAAGACAAAAATGATCATCTACATGTAGGTAGACTCCATTTTAAAATACATGATTACCTTATTCTTCTTGTCCTTGACACCTTCATTAGAAACAATAACCTTATCGCCAGTCAGGAACTCCATGGTTGCTTGCACACCCATGTCCGCGACACACTGACGTCAGAGTAGATGAAAATCATGTTGGCGGACAACACTAAGAAGACCCTTCTCAAGAGTTTGTTGGACTTCTTCTGTCCCTTTTTAAGATCTTCTAACTTTTTGTTCATTGAGGCCACCTGTCCTCGGATCTTTTTTTGAAACCTCCGACACTCGGAGTTTGTATCGAAGCTCGGTTGGGGGACAGAAGTCTTGGGAGGTGCTATTTGAAGCACAACCTTTGGGTTCTTCAAATATAGGCGTGCAACCCATGGGTCTTTCAACTCTTCTTCGGTTGGCATGATCTCAAAACACTTAAGCTACACATATTTGAAATTAATAACAACAATTAGTAGGAATGACCACCTGGTCATTATTAATAAAATATATGACCAACACTCGTAAACACTGCAGCATGTGTATGATCATTGTAGGAATGACCACACTGTCATTACACAAATGACCAAGCCACGTATTAGTAATACAATAGGTATGATCATTACTGTTATGATCACCCGGTCATAACGGTTATGACCACTCGGTTATTATGTTGATGACGACCAATTGTAATTGACACTGCTTACACAAATATATAGAAATTACCTGATTTTCGCCAACTGCGGCAAAAGCAGCCATAACTATTGAAAAAATTGGATCCGGTATCAGAGTTACGGTGCAGCGGAAGTTTTAAAATTTTATGCCGTTTCCGGAAAAGAAACTCATGATGCATATAACAATAAATTAAATTCATGATCAAGCGTACCTTATTTCTTGGATTCTGGAATTGCTAGAGCATTTGACCAACGTGTCTTCTCTACTATTCTTGAGTTCCACGTCTCAGAGTGTGTGTGGGCACACGTTCTATGAATCCAAGCGACCGGTAATACTTTTCGAAGTCTACATCCCTTCTTCTCAATTCCGATGATCCTTGTTGAGAATGTGATCCAACTTGTTTCTTTAAAACTACAAAACAGGAACCGGTTAACCTCCTATGAAAAATTATCACTCGATTTAACGTTCCTCACAGTTTTGATTTAATTGAATTTTCTTTCTTTTTCTCTCTCACAAGATAGCCGAATTTCTTGATGTGGATAAAACACAAATTTGTTTTTCCTCTTAAAAACCGTTTTTCACAAATAAGAAAATCAAATCATAGTTTTTCAAGAACTCCTAGCTTTATATAGTATTCCAATCCTTTTCAAAATTTATCTCCTTCTTGAAAAATAATTAATAATTATTTTTCTAGATAAATTTTGAACCAAAAGATCATACAACTTTAGGACTAGATTCATTGAACCCAAAAACAATTTTTCAAGAGGAAATCACTCCTCAAAAATTCGGCCACACTAAGAGATAAATCATGATTGGTGGTTCAAATTTTAAATCAAGAATCTAGATTAGTCAAAAGATCCTAGTCCTATCTAGATTCAAACTTCTTTTAAACCTTTTCGAATTTAAATAAGATTCACATATTTGAATAAATATTTTCCATAAATATTATCCATATTAATTAATTTAAATCAATGAAATATTTCAAATTTTCTTTCCTCACAAAAACCGCGCACCTCTTTAATTAAGAAAAAAAAATCCATGAAATAATTTCCATTATTTAAACCAATTAATAATTTAATGTCAGGAATATATTTAAATAATTTTGAAATAAAATTTTCTTCCCTCCACACAATTAAAAAACGTGCACCTCTTTTAATTAGGAGAGAAAAAGTTTTGTTTTCCAAAATTCAAACACAATCTTATTTTCAAAATTCAAATTAACCAATCACATGTTGACAAATCATTTATCTACAAATTTCACATGTCCAATCATTTCTGGATTGCATGTTAGAGAGTACCATGTCTTAATAGACATTTCTAAATTCCATTTACAATTTACCGATCTCATTAGGAACAAATCTCGAGACGCTTCATGGAACTATATGAGCTAATAGAGGGATCCGATGGAAATATGTAAAGAGACTCCTATAATTGTAAAAAATTAATCCCAGATTAATTATCCATCAATTATCAACTTCAAAACTATTCCACTAAAAGTTTGAAGCTGAACTCTTGTTTACCTACCGTATTACGAAAGCCCTCTCACGTAGTGCTTCTTCCATGATTTATTCATCGCTTGTTTAATTCCCGTATGTTATCCATGATTGAATTAAGGACTTTTTCCGTTTTACCTTTTCAATCATTTTAACTTAAAGTTCAATTATTCTCCATTGAAAGAACCACCAATTGTAAAACCATACAATTGGTAAACCACCAGAGAACACAAAGTAAACCGATGGTCAATATCTTGTTATACTATCTTTCAATCCTCGAATAATACCTTTAAGTAGATAACATTTACTATCATTAAGATAGCTATGGATTCCGTATCTATGAATCTTGATTTCTCCATCCATAAGTCATGCACCCAAAACACAAGTATGTTGACCATGAATTAACAGTGTCTCATCTTTAGTGCATCAAAGTACATAATTCATGAATAGGAACTCAAGTAATCATTTCAGGATTAAGATTAATGCAGGAAGATAATCAAAACATCATTGATTCTTATAAACAGAATTATTAAACCGAATCAATTAACACTTTAGGTCCAGTCCAATATCATACCTCAATACTGGTATACATTAAAGTTTCTACTTGGAACCTATCCGATGGTCAAGACAAACCATCCCTCCAAGGAAGTAGACAACCTTTACAATCTTATCATGAATAAGATCCCCAAATCTTATTCCGTTGATTGCGGACTATTTATTTAGACTGTTATCAAATTACCACATCTTCTATGCATACCCCGTATATATATGGTAATTCGATGTATTACTAACAGCCTAGGAGTATTTTATATTTGCTCAAAATAATCATACAATCAACAAATGAAAGTAAATAGGACACAACTTATTAAACATGAATAACTTCCTCTTATTAATATCAAAATGTCATATTTACAAAAAATCCCTAATATTGATTTTCTATCCTTAGGGCACATATAGATCCCAACAATAACATCATCAAAATTGACATTTTCAGAGGTGGTCCATTACATCATACGCGAAATGGCCTTATCGTACTTGGTGGTGAATTTGGATGCTATCGATGGGAAAGTCTCATATGCCCAAACGAGTAAGGCCTGCAAAAAGCCCGTAATACTGTAATAGACTTTGTAAGGCTTTTTTAACGATCTTCTCATAAGAGCACTCCCTAAGAAAAATCATTGAAATCATCCAAGTTCTCGGTCAGGACAAAAAACTTCGGGTCTATCTTAGCAGAGTTTGCATTTGATAAAGGAATGCAAAATATAATGTATATAAGGCTAAGCTTGACAACGTCGTCGTTGTTGTCAAAATTTGCATTCGATATCTGCAGCTCCAAATTTTCTCTTGATACAACCCTCAATGTTGGAAAAAATCTTCTCATTAATCGGCTTTCGACCACAGGGAGATGAGTAGACTCTACACATTTCATGCTGGTTATTAGGCAGAACTCATTGATGAAAAATCTGCCTGGTCTTCACCAAGCTTAAATCATAGAGCATCACCCATTCCTGAGTGATCTGTCAGTCGCATTACAATGTTGTGGAAGATCTGCCCAGCCCAACCAAGAGTATTTAAATTGATGAAGTGTTAGATGCATGGCTGATGTATGACGGCCTCGTACTGTTGGGGAGACAACCACTATCTCAATTTATTACATGTCTCTGTTATGTTAATGAAAGTATTTATTTTTGCCCAGGTAATTTTATTATTCGGTACAAGTCGAACATATTGACCCTGCGTTAATGGTAACATAAAAGAGTAATTATATTTATAACCGTCAAGTAATAATACAAATTACATGACATGAAATCACAGAAATTTGAAAATTGACAAATTGATCACATCAAGTAAACATAAAAATGACCAAATCATAATGAAAATAACCATCGGGAAATAACATAAAACTAGGTAATTATTTTTGTGACCAACAAGTCATAATAAAAATGACCACAACTTAAAACTGAGTAATTATTGTTATGACCAACAAGTCATAATGAAAATGACATAACAAAAATGACCATCTGAAAATAATATAAAACGGAGTAATTATTATTGTGACCAACAAGTTATAATGAAAATGACCATCCAGAAATAACATAATACTGAGTAAATATTATTATGACCAATAAGTCATCATGAAAATGACCAGTCGAAAATAACTTAAAATTGAGTAATTAGTATTATAACCAAAGAGTCATTAAAAAAATAACCATTAAAAAATTTACTGGATGATTACAAAATAAATAACCAGCCACTGATATCACCTACAATTAAACGAACATCAACGAAAACCTAATTATTTATATAAACCAAAACACTAACTTTTACAAACGGATGGTTTATGATACAAAATTAGATAAAAATACTAATTTTATGTATTGAAGCAAAAAATTTTCAACAAATCAATTACAAAGGTGGAATCTCATTAAAAACACATATAAAAATGAATTTTTTTAAAATATAATCAATAAAAACTGCACATTCTTACTGAAAAATATTAAAAATGTGAAGTTTTTAAATATAAAAACAAAAATAAACTTATTTACCTATTCAGCTTTCAATATCTTCTTTTCTACGGCATTTATCAACTTCTTTGAATCATTTACTTTGATTTCCCCCCTGCTTTCTCTTCAACCCTGCATTGGACACCATTCTCTCCATCTCTGATGCTGGTTTTTTAGAACTTTCCCCGGCCGATGGACTTTTATATTTCAAAGCCGTTATTCGGACAGACCTTTCGGGAGTTGTGTTTTTCTCAGATATTTTCGTGGGCGTCGACATGGGTACTTTTTGAAGATTCTCCGATGTTACTAGACGTCCAAGCAGTTTATACAAGGCTTTTATGGTGGTTTATGACAGTTTCTGAGCGGTTATGGAGTGGTAGCTACCGGTTGCAATGCTTTCTCTTTTTAGAATCGGAGTTTCTCTCTCTAAAACACTGTAGAAACTGGTTTGAAATTTTTTTTAGGACACTCGAGGGAGAGTGACTTTTGGGCGGGTGGGAGATAATGGTAAATTTGGAATTTGGCAATGCGGTTGGGATTCATAAATGACTGTTGGTATTCTTACAGGAACGATCATTTACATAATGACCACTTGGTCAATTTTGTTGTGACCTCTATAAATAGTCAATTTTTGCATTTAACATTGGCACAGAGGTCACAACGAAATTGACCAGGTGGTCATTATGAAACTGACCGTCCTTGTAAAATTACCAAATATTAGACAAATTCATTATTTATGTATTTTTTTTACGCTTTACACACAAAGTATGTTAACTCCTATGTGTATTTTAGAACACCTGTTATTCCATCACATTGTTGTTCTATTTTTGTCAAACCGTAGGCACAGAGGTTACAAATGTTATGACCAGATGGTCATTATGAAATTGACCGTTCCTGTAAAATGGCCAACATGTCATAATGAAAATGAGCATCTGGAAATAACATAAAATTGAGTAACTATTATTGTGACCAACAAGTCATAATGAAAATAACCATCCAGAAATATTAAAACTTAGTAATTATTGTCATGACCAACAAATTATAATGAAAATGACCATCCGAAAATAACTTAAAACTGAGTAATTATTATTCTGACCAACAAGTCATAATGAAAATGACCATCGGGAAATAACATAAAATTGGGTCATTATTATTGTGACCAACAAGTCATAATGAAAATGACCATCCGGAAATAATGTAAAATTGAGTAACTATTATTGTGATCAACAAATCATAATAAAAATGACCATCCAGAAATATTAAAACTTAGTAATTATTATTATGACCAATAAGTCATTATGAAAATGACCATCCGAAAATAACTTAAAACTGAGTAATTATGATCATGACCAACAAGTCATCATGAAAATGACCATTCGGAAATATTAAAACTGAGTAATTATTGTTATGACCAACAAGTCATAATGAAAATGACCATCTGAAAATAATTTAAAACTGAGTAATTATTATTATGACCAGAGAGTCATTACAAAAATGAACATTACAAAAATTACAGGATGATCACAAAATAAATAAACCAGCCACCGATATCACCTACAATTAAACAAACATCAACGAAAACCCAAATATTTATATAAACCAAAACACTAAATTTTATAAACGGATGGTTTATGTTACAAAATCAGATAAAAGTACGACTTTATGTATTTTAAGCAAACGTTTGGAAGTAATGTTTTTCACAATGTCAATTTCGTGGGTTTTGACATAGGTAGTTTTTGAACATTTTTCGACGTTCATAGATTTCCAAGCGGTTTATAGAGGGCTTTCGTGGTGGTTTCGGACGGTTTCCGAGCGGTTTCAGCCTGTTGCAACTCTTTCTCTCTCTACAACACTGTAGATGCTGGTTTGAAAATTTTTTTGGGGCATGCGAGGGAGAGGGATATTTGGGTGGGTGGGAGATGAGGATAAACCTGAAAATTGACATACATTAAATGCCGCTGGGCCCCACATATCAGAGACAAAAATGACGTGGCAGTGCTAAAAATGAAGGGGAAAAAAGGGGTGTAATTTTTAATATAATTTATCTTAGGAGTGCTATTAATGAAATTAACCAAAAAAAAAAGGGGTCATATCATTGTTTCAATTATAAGCACCTTATTTAGCCCAAAAAGAAAAAAAAAACATTTCAAATAATAATTATATTACTTCTCAAAGATGTCTTATCATCGCTTTTTCAAAAAAAAAAAAAAGTAAATAAATAAACAGCCTTAATAATTACAAGTTTATCTAATAAGACTACTACTCATATTTAGAGTTAATTAACAGCCTTAATAATTAGAAGTTTATATTTAATCCACTACTGAAATCTGCTTCAACACAATAATTAAAAGTTTCTATTTAACATATGTAACCTAATATAGCTAAATATAACTTTCAATCTGTACATAAACATTAACTTATATAACAATTATACTATCATACTTTCTTCCTTACTCATACGTTAATTAACATTAGAAGTTTAATATGTATTCTTCATAGTTCCAACTCCATACCATAATATATATAATAATTCCCATATATATATATATATACCATAACATAATTCAGATATAAAATATTCCCATATATATATACATATAAACATATACGTATGCATATATAAATCAAATTAAGTTTGTGGAAATATCTTGCGCAGTGGTATCCCACATTGCATTCCCTTCGTTTACTGTATGCATTACCCTGCATCAATTATACTGCAGGCTTCTTACCTACAGTATGAATATATATCTGATGAGCTTTCAATCAGTAAGTACCAATATAATCTTGTAAGAAAAACAATATAGCACACATGACATATAAGGATGCATGATCCGGTTATTTTTCATTATGAAAAATAAGTGTAATCCGATTATACTCAATTATGGAGGTCTTATCTTCTATTATGAACTTCTTATCTTAACTTTCATTTGGGCTCCTATGTGTAAGTATCAGATGCACACGTTCCATACAAAGTTAAGATTTACAAGGTCCTAACAAATCTAAGAATCATAAGAACATACTTTAACCCTTCACGCTCTATAGAGAGGTTGGTATGACACCTTATTATTATGATTTTAGACTTAACTGTACTTAACTAAATTGAGGATGTCTAACATCATACTCCTATTTTCCCTTTAAAAAAAAAAAAAAAAAACCATTCTCTTGTAAGAAGTCTTATTCAAAGACTTGTTCTAAGACTAAGATTTATGAGTTGTGGTCTTATTAGTCATGGTACATATGCAATGTCATGACATTAGATCAATAACATAAATTAAATTATGGCATATTTGTAAATATGACACTTCTGTAAAATGGCATAACAATAAAAGTGTGGCATGTTTGTAAGAGTGTCATACTTATAAACCATGACATAAGTGTAGGAAGTGGCATATTATGAAAGTGTCGCATATTTATTAAAGTGACACAACTATGCATAGCATGGCATCATGTGAAATTGTTGGAAAAATTGGATCCGGCATCAGAGTTACGGTAAAACGGAAGTTTTAAAATTTTTATGCCGATTCGGAAGAGGAGCTCATGATGCGTATAACAATAAATTAAATTCATGATCAATCGTACCTTATTTCTTAGATTCCGGAATTACTAGAGCGTTTCCCCAACGTGTCTTCCCTATTATTCTCGAGTTCCACGTCTCAGAGTGTGTGTGGGCACACATTCTATGAATCCAAGCGACCGGTAATGCTTTCCGAAATCTAGATTCCTTCTTCTCAATTCCAATGTTCCTCGTTGAGAATATGATCCATTTTCTTTCTCCAAAACTACAAAATAGGAACTGGTTAACCTCCTATGAAAACTATCACTCGGTTTAACCTTTTTCACAGTTTTGATTCAATGGAATTTTCTCTTTTTTTCTCTGTCACAAGATAGCCAAATTTTATAATGTAGAAAAAACCTAATTGGTTTTTCTCTCTACTCTAAAAAAAAAAAAAAAAAAAAAAAAAAAAAAAAAAAAAAAAAAAAAAAAACTTTTTTCCTCTTATGAATAACCAAAAGTTGGTTTTTCAAGGATTCCTAGCCTTTATATAGAAGTCAATCATTTTCAAAATTTATCTCCTTCTTGAAAAATAATCTGGATAAATTTTGAACCAAGAGATCATACAACTTTAGGGCTAGATTTATTGAACCTAAAAAAGTTTTTCCAAAGGGAGATATATCCTTTAAAAAATTCGGCCACTATGAGAAATAAAGGTTGATTGGTAGTTCAAATTTTAAATTAAGAATCTAGACTAGTTAAAAGATCCTAGTCCTATCTAGATTCAAATTTCTTTTAAACCTTTTCGAATATAAATAATATTCACTTATTTGAATAAATATTTTCCACAAACATATCCATTTTAATTAATTTAAATTAATGAAATATTTCAAATTTTCTTTCCTCACAAAAACCGTGCACCCTTTTAATTAGGAGAGAAAAATTCATGAAATAATCTCCTTTATTTAAATCAATTAATAATTTATTGTTAAGAATATATTTGAATAATTTTGAAACAAAATTTTCTTTCCTCCATTCAATTAAAAACCATGCACCTCTTTTAATTAGGAGAGAAAAATTTTGTTTTCCAAAATTAAATAATCCAAACACAATCTTATTTCCAAAATTCAAACTAATCAATCATATGTTGACAAATCATTTATCTATAAATTTCACATGTCCAATCCTTTCTGAATTATATGTTAGAGAGTACCATGTCTTAATAGACATTACTAAATTCCATTTAAATTTACCGATCTCATTAGGAACAAATCCCGAGACACTATATGGAACTATATGAGCTAATAGAGGGACCCGATGAAAATATGTAAAGAGACTCCTATAATTGTGAAAAAATTAATCCCAGATTAATTATTCATTAATTATCAACTTCAAAACTATTCCACTAAAAATTTAAAGCTGAATTCCTGTTTACATATCGTATTACGAAAGCTCTCTCACGTAGTGCTTCTTCCATGATTTATTCATCACTTGCTTAATCTCCATATGTTATCCATGATTGGATTAAGGACTTTTTCCGTTTTACCTTTTCAATCATTTTAACTTAAAATTCTATTATTTTCCATTAAAAGAACCACCAATTGTAAAACCATACAATTGATAAACCATTAGAGAACACAAAGTAAACCGATGGCCAAGATCTTGTTATACTATATTTCAATCCCCGAATAATGCATTTAAGTAGGTAACATATACTATCGTTAAGATAGTTATGGATTCCATATCTATGAATCTTGATTTCTCTATCCATACGTTATACACCAAAAACACAATGAATTAACAGTGTCTCACCTATAGTGCATTAAAGTGCATAAGTCATGGATACGAACTCAAGTAATCATTTCAGGATTAAGATTAATGCAGGATAATAATCAAAACGTCATTGATTCTTATAGACGAAATTATTAAACCGAATCAATTAACATTTTAAATCCAGTCCAATGTCATACCTCAATATTGGTATACATTAAAGTTTTTACTCGGAACCTATCCGATGGTCAAGACAAACCATCCCTCCAAGAAAGTAGACAACCTTTATAATCTTATCATGTATAAGATCCTCAAATTTTATTCCATCGATTGCGGATTATTTATTTAGACTGTTATCAAATTATCACATCTTCTATGTATACTCCGTGTACATACGGTAATCCGATATATTACTAACAGCCAAGGAGTATTTTATATTTGTTCAAAATATCCATACAATCAACAAATGAAAGTAAATAGGACACAACTTAGTAAACATGAATAACCTCTTCTTATTAATATCAAAATGTCATTTTTACAGAAAATCCCTAATATTGATTTTATATCCTTAGGGTACATTTAGATCCCAACAATCTCCCACTTGCCTTTAGCGAGTAAATATAACATATTACGCATCCCCATGCCTTTAACGTATTCTTCGAATCTTTTGGCCACCAAAGTCTTCGTGAACGGGTTGGCAAGATTGTCCTCTGATGTGATTTTGCAAACCATCACATTTCCACTCTCAACAAAGCCTCTGATGATGTGATAGCTTCTGTCAATGTGCTTACTCCTCTTATGATGCCTAGGATCCTTGGTATTAGCTACTGCTGCATTGTTATCACAATATAGCACCATAGCTTTATCCATACTAGGAACGACCTCAAGGTCACCAAGGAACCTGCGGAGCCATACCACTTCCTTTAATGCTTCACTGGCTGCCACATACTTGACTTCCATGGTCGATTCTGCAATACAAGATTGCTTAATACTCCTCCACACAACGGTACCACCTCTAAGGGTAAAGACAGATCCCGAAATCAATTTCCTTAAATCTTGATCTGATTGAAAATCAGAATCTGTGTATCCTATAGGAACAAGGTCCTGATCGGAATACACTAGTATATAATCCCTCATTCTTCATAGATACTTGAGTATATACTTGACCGCAGCCCAATGGTTCGGTCCCGGATTTGACTGATATCGACTTACCATACCAACCGCAAAACAAATGTCAGGTCTAGTGCATAGCATAGCGTACATAAGACTACCTACTGTTGATGCATAAGGTACATTTTTCAGACGCTCCCTTTCTAGAGATGACTATATGTCTTGGGGATAGTCATATCTAGAAAGCTTGATTCCAATCCTGAAAGGTTGGGCACCTTTCTTGGAATCTTTTATAGAAAACTTCTCAAGTACTTTATCAATGTATAAAACTTGAGAGAGTGCTATCGTTTTGTTCTTTTTATCTCTAAAAAGTTGAATATTGAGAACATAACTAGCTTCTCCTAAGTCCTTCATGTTAAACTGTTTGGCTAACCAAACTTTGACAGATGATAATGTTGTCACATTGTTTCCAATAAGCAATATATCATCTACATAAAGTATAAGGAAAACCACTTTCTCAATCTTGATACATTTATAAACACATGGTTTATCAATGTTTTGTTCGAATTCATAGGTTTTGATCACTTGATCAAACCTAATATTCCAAAAACGAGATGCTCGCTTTAATCCATAAATAGATTTAAGCAACTTGCATACTTCGTCTTCTTGGCCCTTTGCCTTGAACCCGTCTGGTTGTATCATATAAATATCTTCCTCAAGAGAGCCATTCAAGAAAGCTATCTTGATATCCATTTGCCAGATGTCATAATCGAGAGCAACCACAATAGATAAAAGAATGCGGATTGACTTGAGCATTGCTATAGACGAGAAGGTTTCATCATAATCGATTCCTTCTTTCTGCGTTTAGCCCTTTGCATACCCACTTACACCCAATTGGTTTTATGCCTTAGGGTAAGTCTATAAGTTTCCAGACCCCATTGGAATCCATAGATTCCATCTCAGTGTTCATAGTCTTTTGCCAAAGGCTAGAATCAACATCCTCCATAGCTTCCTTGTACATAACCGGATCATCAACATATTTTATGGATTCTGCTTTAAAAACTTCACCATTAAACATATACCTTTCAGGTTTCCTGATAATCCTCCCACTACGACGAAGCTCCCGTGATTATTGATTCTTTAGTGGTTTTTCCACAGGGTTTTCTGTGACTTTAGGAACATCCAAACCCGATGTCATCTCCTCAAGCACTACTTTGCTACGAGATTTAAAGTCTTCCATGTAACTTTCATCCAGGAATGTTGCATGTGTAGAAATGAAGACTTTATTTTGCTTCGGATTATAGAATAGACCACCTTTTGTCCCTTTTGGATAGCCAACAAACAAGCACACTTCTGATCGTGACTCCAACTTCTTTGTTTCCTTATTCAGGACGTGTGCCGGACAATCCCAAATTCGAATATGATTCAAATTAGGTTTCCTACTTGTCCATAACTCGTAAGGAGTTTTAGGAACCGATTGGAAGGAACGTTATTCAGAAGATAGCATGCAGTTTGTATGGCGTGCCCCCAAAATGACAAAGGTAATGTGAAGTAACTCATCATAGACCGGACCATATCCAATAGGGTCCTATTCCTTCTCTCAGCTACACCATTCTGTTGAGGAGTACCAGGTGTAGTCAACTGGGATTGTATTCCATTCTCTATCAAATATCCTAATGTAATGACTCGCCTAGCACAGGCCGTTATCATACATACGTACTTACAATCATGAGAATACTTATACCAAACTTACTTACTTAATACGTAAAACACAGCGGAAATTTTTTTTTATAGTGCATATATAAAGCTACGAAACATACAATATAAACAGATAACAGTATTCGTGCGTACGAGCATTAATATAACTAAATAGCAGTTATTAACATCTCATAATATTCATATCCATTTCGAAACGCGTAGCGGCTTCCGTTTCCCACATTTCACAGTGTTCGGCCACTCGACTCCACCTTGTACCATCAACTGCTGGAAGGTTGTTTACCTGCAACATAAGCTTAAAACAATGAGCTTTCGCTCAGCAAGCACAACTTCTATACCGCGACACATAACCATACATCTTATCTTATTCATGACACACAATCATTTCATAACATAACACATCATTACATATAGCATGCATGAACCAATTATGTTCGTATTATGCTTTCTTATTTAGTCATTTCTTATCTTACTTAGGGGCCCTTAACATGAGTGTTCGTACCTGGTGTGCAACTATGGATTGGTTGGGGCGGCCAGTCTATGTCCAACTCAACCCACAGTCCAACCCAACCTTGGACGGGTGGTACGACACATGCGACTTGTCACCTTTCCTTATTTTCCATCCATTATTCTTAATACCGTTAGTGAGCATACAATCCGATGTCACTTACTCATGCTTCATAATCCTATCATACTCTCAGTTAAGCATACATTTCTTACTTAGCATATAAGAACTCATAACACATAATAAAGTTCTAAATCGAACTTTTTCGTAAATGCCTTTACGGCATACATTTAATTCCTGTAAAAAGGAAATAGTAACATAGAAAAATCAGGTATTACACCTAAGAACTCATCTAATAGGTATTCCCCACTTTGATCCGATCGAAGTGTCTTAATGGACTTGCCTAATTGTTTCTCCACTTCAGCCCGAAATTCTTTGAACTTGTCAGAGGCTTTGCTTTTGCGGGTCATCAAATAGACATATCCATACCTTGAGTAATCATCAATAAAAGTGATATAATACCTATACCCACCACGTACTTCTATGTTCATGGGACCACAAACATCCGTATGTACTAGTTCTAAAAGTTCCTCGACACGACCATCCTTGGCAGCAAAGTGCCGTTTAGTCATCTTGCCCTCCAAACAGGATTCGCATTGTGGCCAAGGTTCAACCTCGTACAAGTCAAGGCATTCCTTTTTTACCATCCTTTGAATTTTGTTAAGGCTTATGTGACCAAGTCGTAAATGCCAAAGATATGATTTGTTAGAGTGAGAAGACTTATGTCTTTTAGAGCTCTTATCCAATTCTGTATCAAGCAATGAGTGCATCTTAGGTTTGATAAAATAAAGATTTCCATGCATTCATCCATTACAGATAAGAGAATTGTTTTTCCTAATAACAACTTTATTGTTAAAAGAAAATTGAATAAGAATCTTTAATCAAATAAGCTACCGAAATTAGGTTGCTCTTGAAACTAGGAACATAAAAACAATGTCTCAAAATAATAAACCTAAATTCATTAAAATAAAGATGCACTTCTCCCACTGCTTCAGCTCGCACCAACGTCCTATCACTGGTTATTAACGTGAAGTCCTCCTCATGCAGACTTCTCATTACCTTGAACCCCTGCAGAGAAATACAAACATGGTTAGTAGCTCTAGAATCTATAACCTAATTGTCCTTAGATTCTTCCACTAAACAACCTTCAAGATACCTGATATTAAAATTACCTTTTTGCTTTAGCATGACAGGTATTCTCGGCAATCCTTCTTGAAATGTCCTTTCTTTCCATAGTGAAAACACTTAACCTTTTTGGAATCCACCTTTCATTTCTTAGTCTTTTAGACTTCTTAGAAGCAGGTGCATTCACCGCAGGCTTGTTCTCTTTGTTCTTCCCCGTTTCCTTCTTCCTTTTGGGATTAGGAGCAGGCGAATCAGGTTCAGCCACATTTGCCTCAGCCTTAGTTCTAGAACCTTCAAAAATGTTCTCAAAGGCTTACAACTCTTTCATTAATTCCGTTAAAGACATCTCCTTTTGGTTAAGGTTGTAGAATGCTTGAAACAAATCGAAATCCTTGGATAAGATTTGGAAAACCATAACCAATTAAGTTGCAGCATCGATCTCAGCCTCATTTGCCTGGGCCTCAGACAAATAAGCCATGACTGTCATCATGTGCTCCTTGATGAGAGTTCCAACCTTCTGCCTGCAGTTCATGAGACCTTTGATAGTATCGGTCTTAGTCTGGATAGTTTGTTCACCAAACATTTCCTCTAGGTTATCCATGATCTGCCTAGCAGTTTGATATTCCTCATGCTGTTTTTGGAGCACGTTAGACATGCTCGCCCGACTATAGCACATATCACTTAGGTTGGAATTGTTCCAACGCTCAAGCACTACAAAATTCCTATCAGGAGCATCGATCGCAGACGTGGATGGTCGAGATTGGGTTAGAACAAAACTATATTTCTCAAAATTTAGGACGATAAGCAAGTTCCTTTTCCAGTCATTAAAATTCTCGCTAGTTAATTTGTTTTGCGTAAGTATCACAGATAAATGACTCGACATTTTTATCTATAATAAGAAAACATGTAATAAGTATGAGCAAACATCCTTTTTTTTATAAAATTTGGTTTTATAATGAAACAAAAAGATCTATATGCAATCTAAATGTTTATGTGTTAAACCCTTAAAACAGATACCTTACAGCGATAATTCTTAGCTTCTGCTTTCTAAGCTACCGAGGGGTAGTCATAGAAGAACTAGCCAAGAACACGGATCTCTTCCGATTAATATATATTCATCCATGGAGCAAACTCCATTAAATATATATTAACTATCGTTTATTTGGCCACTACTTTACATAACAGAGTCTCGAGGAAGGGTTAATAAATAAAGTAGCATGAGTGTGTAACCATCGTTTCTAATTTTGAATCCATATTTTACATTCGCCACCAAGGGGTGATCTAAACATAAAATATGCCCAAAATTGTTAGTCTTTAGAAAATCGAAATCAATGTGCGCTTTAGGTAAGATACCTATCCGAAGGGAATTCTCGGGTCAAAACCGAGTAGTAAGTACTACCATTCGTAACTATTGGACCAACAATGGAAGCCGTAGGTCTTAGTGTATAAAACCTTCTCCCACTCAATCTTTTAAATTAGGGTTTTTGTTTTTCATGCATAAACAATATTTATTGAGTGGCACTTTCTAGTCTATATGGCATGTTATCAATACATCACGAAATAGTATAACACATTCATCTAGCAACACATCATCCATGGTTTGCAAAATATGTAAATAGTCGTGGATCATGATTCCATCCTAGAAAAAAGAAAATTATAAAATTTACAAAAATTAACCGAAACATATATCGACCTTCATTTATAGATCCATGCCTTGTATCATTATTCAATGTGTCTTCCTTCTCCAGTGTCACATCTTTTTAAATTTAAATTTCAAAAAAGAAGATTATATGAGATTTTTAATTTTAATCAAAATTACAAAACATCAAAATTTAAATAAAAAATCCAGAATTTTAAATCTTAAAATTCAAAAATTTGAAACTTTCAAATTTAAAATTTAAATCATAAAATTTTAAAATTCATAAAAATATCCATTAAATTTAATTTTCAATTTTCAATTTTGATTTCCAAATTATCAATATCACATATCATTGGAAAATTATATTTTCAAAAAGATTATGTGATTTTTTAAATTAATAAAACGTTTTTAATTGAAAATTTTCAAAAAAACAAAAAAATCATATCTTTTGAAAATTTCCATACCTTCGTTCATTTTCAATCTCCTTAAATCCATTATAGCCCGAATTTTATAAAAAAAATTTATATGCCATTTCCGGCTTACAAAAATTATAGAAATTGAAAGAACGACCTAGCGGTGATAATAGACCGCATCTATTACACTTGAAAAACCTAGATACAAATTCTATCCTTTATGGAATCATGACTGGTAAAATTGAACAAGCATCATATATTATAAAAATAATATAAAGCAATCATTCTTCCATACATCTATTCATAATATATTTAATATACTCAAAATAAAACCTAGAGTGCAAACTCTCTAAAATATTTCATTAATGCATAGAGAGAAATTTATTTGATCAAATAATTTATGTTATATACATGATCATGAGTTGGCTCTGATACCAATTATTGGAAAAATCAGATCCGGTGTTAGAGTTACGGCACGGCGGAAATTTTAAAATTTTTATACCGATTCGGAAAAGAAGCTTATGATGCATATAACAATAAATTAGATTTATGATCAATCGTACCTTATTTCTTGGATTCCGGAATTACTAGAGCGTTTGACCAACATGTCTTCTCTAATATTCTCGAGTTCCACGTCTCAGAGTGTGTGTAGGTACACATTCTATGAATCCAAGTGACTGGTAATGCTTTCCGAAGTCTAGATCCCTTATTCTCAATTCTGATGTTTCTCATTGAGAATATAATCCCGCTTCTTTCTTCAAAACTACAAAACAGGAATCGGTTAACCTCCTATGAAAATTATTACTCGGTTTAATCTTGCTTACAGTTTTGATTCATTGGAATTTTCTCTTTTTTTCTCTCTCACAAGATAGCCGAATTTTATAATGTAGAAAAAACCTAATTGGTTTTTTTCTCTACTCTAAAAAAAACGTTTTTCCTCTTATGAATATAGAAGTCCAATCATTTTCAAAATTTATCTCCTTCTTGAAAAATAATCCGGATAAATTTTGAACCAAAAGATCATACAACTTTAGGGCTAGATTCATTGAACCTAAAAACGTTTTTCCAAAGGGAGATATATCCCTTAAAAAATTCGGCCACTATGAGAAATAAAGGTTGATTGGTGGTTCAAATTCTAAATCAAGAATGTAGACTAGTCAAAAGATCATAGTCCTATCTAAATTCAAATTTCTTTTAAACCTTTTCGAATTTAAATAATATTCACTTATTTGAATAAATATTTTCTACAAATATTATCCATATTAATTAATTTAAATCAATGGAATATTTTAAATTTTCTTTCCTCATAAAAACCGTGCACCTCTTTAAATTAGGAGAGAAAAATTCATGAAATAATCTCCATTATTTAAGTCAATTAATAATTTAATGTTACTTTAAATTAAGAGAGAAAAAAATTCATGAAATAATCTCCATTATTTAAGTCAATTAATAATTTAATGTTAGAAATTTATTTGAATAATTTTGAAACAAAAGTTTTTCCCTCCATTCAATTAAAAACCGTGCATCTCTTTTAATTAGGAGAGAAAAATTTTATTTTCTAAAACTAAATAATTTAAACACAATCTTATTTCCAAAATTCAAATTAATCAATCATATGTTGACAAATCGTTTGTCTACAAATTTCACATGTCTACAAATTTCACATGTCAAATCCTTTCTGAATTGCATGTTAGAGAGTACCATGTATTAATAGACATTACTAAATTCTATTTAAATTTACCGATCTCATTACAAACAAATCCTGAGACGCTATATGGAATTATATGAGCTAATAGAGGGGCCCGATGGAAATATGTAAAGAGACTCCTATAATTGTGAAAAATTAATCCCAGATTAATTATTCATCAATTATCAAATTTAAAACTATTCCCCTAAAAATTTGAAGCTGAACTCCTATATACATACTGTATTACGAAAGTTCTCTGATGTAGTGCTTCTTCCATGATTTATTCATCACTTACTTAATCCCCATATGTTATCTACAATTGACTTAAGGACTTTTTCCGTTTTACCTTTTCAATCATTTTAACTAAAGTTCTATTATTTTCTATTGAAAGAACCACCAATTGTAAAACCATACAATTGATAAACCATCAGAGAACACAAAGTAAACCGATGGCCAAGATCTTGTTATACTATCTTTCA
>CM046385.1:22075684-22125684 GCA_025413485.1 Ficus microcarpa
TTGGGTTCTTCAGATGCACATGCAGTATGACGAAGAAGTTGATCATGATGAAGATGAACCAGTTATTGTTGTCAGCCATGTGAAAAGCAAAGAAATTGGAATGTTCGGCTGCCAAATTTGAGATTTTGATTAAATATTACCGGGTGGTTATAACGGTTATGATCGGGTTGTATATCGTCGACAAGAGTAACGGTCATAACCGTTATGATCGGGGTGGTCAAACGGTTATGACCGGGTGGTATAGCGTTAACAAAAGTAACGGTCATAACCGTTATGACCGGGTGGTCATAACCGTTATGACCGGGTGGTCATAACCGTTATGACCGGGTTGTATATCGTCAACAAGAACTATGGTCATAACCGTTATGACCGGATGGTCATAAAGATTATGACCGTTTTTGTAGGAATACCAACAGTCATTTGTTCATTATATAGAGAAGTGGTCATAACGGTTATGACCACCCGGTCATAACGGTTATGACCGTTACTCACGTTATAGAGTAGCGGTCATAATCGTTATGATCGCCCAGTCATTATTAAAGTAATCGTTTCTGTAGGTATATCAACAGTCATTTATGATAGGCCCCGCACATATAATGTAGCCGAAATTCAGATTTTCCATCATCTCCCACCCGCCCAAAAGTAAACTTCCCCTCGAATGCCCTGAAAAATATTTGAAACCACCTTCTACAACGTTTTAGAGAGAGAAACTCTAGTTCTAGAGAGAGAAAGAGTTACAATTTCTTGTACTACCCCATAACCGCTCGGAAAGCCATCCTAAACCGCCACCAAAGCCTTTTATAAACTGCACTCTACTCTGTCAACGTCGTTTAATTTTAAAAAACAAATCATGTCTATGCCCATGCAAATGTCTGATAAAAACATGGAGAAATCCGGCCCCAGAGTAAAAACTTCCAAAAACCCGGCCCCATAGATCGAGAGAATGGTGTCTGATGAAGGGTTGAAGAGAGAGCATGAAGAAATCGACATGCACGACTCAAACGACTCAAAGAAGTTGACATGTGCCGTAGAAGAGAAGACATCCGAAGCTGAAGAGGTAAAAAAGTTCATTTATATTTTTATGTTTATAAAGTTGACATTTTTAATATTTCTCAGTACGAATGTGCATTTTTTATTGCTTATGAAGAAAAAAGTTTTCATTTTTAAATGTGTTTTTGATAATATCCCACCTTTATATTCGATCTGTTGAAAAGAATTTGCTTAAAATACATAAATTTAGTATATTTATCCGTTTTTTTGTAAATTTTAGTGTTTTGGTTTATATAAATTTCAGTATTTTGGTTTATATAAATAGGGTTAATTTCATATAAATATTTTCCTAGAAGTTTGTCTGGTCATATATTACTGAATTTTAAGTTATTTTAAGATGGTCATTTTCATTATGACCTGTTGGTCATAATGAAAATGACCTGGGTTCTTTGCTATTTCAGTTGGTCATTTTCATTATGACTTGTTGGTCATAATGAAAATGACATGGGTTCCTTTTCATTATGACTTGTTGGTCATAATGAAAATGACATGGGTTCCTTGTTATTTTCGGGATGGTCATTTTCATTATGAGTTGTTGGTCATAATGAAAATGACTTGGGTTCCTTGCTATTTCGGTAAGTCATTTTCATTATGACTTGTTAGTCATAATAATATTTACTCAGTTTTATGTCCTTTCTACGTTACTCATTTTTATTATGACTCGTTGGTCATTTCCATGTTGACTTGGTGGGCATCAATTTGTTAATTTTCATTTTTATGTTATTTTATGCTAACATAAACTGATCACTTCACCGGCATACGTATAATTAATCTTTCATGTTACCATTAATGCAGGTTCAGTACAATCGATGCGTACCCGATGGTGAAATTACTCAGGCGAAAATAAATACCTTCGTTAACATTAAGGAGACATGTAATAATTTGAGAAATTCGTTGTCTTCCTGACAATATGAGTTAGTCATTCATCAGCAATGCATTCAACACTTTCTGAACTTAAATACACTTAGTTAGCCTGGCCAGCTGTTCCACAACATTGTAATGCGCCTGACGGATCACAGTGACAAGGGTGATGCTCTTTGATTTCAGGTTGGTGAAGAACTGGGTAAGTTTTCTTTCAACGAATTTGGCTTAATAACCGGAATGAAATGCGTTGGGTCTACTCATCTCCCACCGATGGCCGAACTCATATTAATTAGAAGGTATTTCCCGACTGTGAGAGGTATGTCAAGGAAAAATTTGGAGTTGCAAATGTCAAATGCGAAATTTGACAACGACGAAGACGCTATCAAGCTTAGTCTACTATACATCATATTTTACATTCTTTTATCAAATGCAAACTCCGTCAAGATAGACCCGAAGTTTTTTGCCCTTGCCGATGAATTGGATGAGTTCAATGATTTCCCTTGGGGCGTGTTCTCATGGGAGGCAACCTGAGCTGCAATCTGTGCCGTAGTTGACAACAGGACGTCTTCGAAGAGAAGACCATTAAAAAAATCTCGGCAAGTTCATTACAGTATTGCGGGCTTTCCCCATGCCTTACTGGTTTGGGCATATGAGAGCATCCCAAGTATAGCATCCAAATTCACCACCAATTATGAACAGGCCATTCTGCGTATGCTGTCGTGGATCACCGTGATAATGTCAAGTTTGATGATGTTATGTGGGCTTTTACCGCGGTTGGCGAAAATCAGGTAATTTATCTTTCTAAGTCGTATCAATTACAAACTGTTGGTCGTCATTTATATGTTGATCATGTCATTGTTGGTTAATTACATAATGACCGGGTGGTCATTACGTTATTGACCGGGCAGTCATAACAATAATGACTCTGGGTCATAACATTTTGACCACCCTGTCATAACAATAATGACCTGTTGGTCATAACAATACTGACCGGGTGGTCATAACAGTTATGACCACCCTTGTTTATACTACTACTCGTCTTGGTCATCAATCTAATGACCGGATGGTCATTCCTATAATGACCATATACCTTATACAGTTATTTGAAAACCTCATTGTTGTTATGTGTGCAGCCGAAATATTTTAGGATAATGCCACCGAATAAGAGTTAAAGGACCCATGGGTTACGTAGTTATTTTTGAAGAACCCAAAGGGTGTGCCTCAATTACTTCCCAAGCCTTCTGTACCCCGATCGAGCTCCGGTACAAACTCCGAGTGGCAGGAGTTTAAAGAAGAGATCCGAAGATAGGTGGACTCAATTAACAAAAGTCTTCGGGTTCTTAAAAAGGACCAGAAGAAGTCCAACAAACTGTTTTGATGGGTTCTCAATATGTTGACCGACAACATGAATCAGAAGGGCCAGGGAAAGGCACAGCCCGGAACTTCAGTCACCAGCAGGCAGGCGATTAATGTTCCAACGAATGAGTCAGATGCTTTGAAGACTACCTCCGATGACATCGGTGCCACTACTGATATTGGGCTGCAAGCAGCCATGGAGTTCCTTACTGGCGATAAGGTTATTATCTCTCATCAACATGTAAAGGAGGAGAGTAATAAGGTAAGCTTGTATTTTAAAATTGAGTCTACCATATATAGATACAAATGATAATTTTTGTATAAAATTATATGACGTGTTGTGAATCCACACAGGAAAAGTTGTAAGCAACTTTACAAGGAAATGTGGGAGAAGGGATGGTACAATCTGATCCACTTGATGAAATCAAGGAGGAGAGCATGCCCCACCTAGAGAAGGAAAAAAGAGAGGATAAAGATGATAAAATCATCATCAGTGGACAGATGTTGTACAGCCTGCAGGCCCAGCCAAGGAAGTCAGCACCAGTGACGTGGTTGTTACGAATATCCATAAACTAAAAAACATATTCATTAGAGTAACCTTTAATTTTAACTCGTTTCATATGTCATTTATAGGTCCCTAAGAAGAAGAGAGCCAGACTATCAAGGCTTGGCCAACGGCCGACCGTATCTAGACCGAGGTTGGCTCCCCGACACGTGAACCGAGTCAGATTATTTGTGCTCTCCTACCTGGTCTAGTAGGTGAACCGAGTTAGACTATCAAGGCTTGGCCAACGGCCAACTGGATCTAGGACCGAGGTTGGCTCCCCGACACGTGAACCGAGTCAGATTATTTGTGCTTTCCCACCGGGTCTAGTAGATGAACCTCCGCTTGACACGCTAGAGTAGTTCAGGGAGTGGATCAATAATGAGGTGTTGAAGAAGACTTCTCCAGGGTAATTTGTTTATAACTCATAATTGTCCGTTCAAATTGAAATATATTAAAGTATATAATATATTAATAATGTCATCACCACAGCAAATATTTGTTTTTTAGTAAACGGCCTCCCCGATACAATGTTAAGCATGACACATTGGACAAACCCCATGACCTCGGAATCATGACGGTGGATAAACAAAGTTGGTTTTATGAATTGGCAACCTCCCCTGTTTGGCTATGGGATGAAGTAAGTGGTGTTATTAATTGTTTTGTAATCAATGTCGTGATTTTTAAGTCAATTTTAACGTGAAGAAGGTACATTGTTTGATGACCAACTATATTTACAATACATTGCTTTTGTTTTGTGTATGAAGCACGTTGACGTAGCCTTTTACTACTTGAGGAAGAAGATCAAGCAGTATCCCAACTTGGAACAACGAAAGGTGACAACGATAGACACGTTTTTCAGTACAAAGGTTGGTGCAATGAGGCCTGTTTATCAGGGTTCACCAGATACGTTTGATTGGGGGACCTGTGAAACTTTACTCAAGATCATGCTTGGCTTGTATGTCCAGAGTGGGTCGTCGTAGTTTGATGTGAACACTTTGCTAATACCATTAAACTTGAGTCTGCTGAAACATTGGGTATTAGTAAAACTCGAACTGACAGATTGGACAATTGAGGTGTATGACTCTCTGAAGCATGAAAGCCCTCACAATGACAAGGTCTGAGAGGGAGTGGAATGTTTATCAATGTTCATTCCATTGCTGGCTGGTCAACTCGGTTTGTTTGCTTTTAAACCACGAGAACCTCCCGGAATGCATCCAATACCGGTCACCATCATGAAAGATATCCATCAACAAGCCAATGGGTTGGTACAATTGTTGCAAATGTTTTGATTATTTAATGTTGCCTTGTTGCCTGTGATACTTATGTGAATTTTGTCATTTTTTATTCGTGCAACAGAGGTGACTGTGGCATGTTTACAATTAAATATGCTGAATGCTTGATAGAATGGAGGGATATCAGGTATTGGGTAATTCATGGACGGATACAAATGTTTCGAGAGTGCCTAACATGTTACTTGTGAGCTCATGCGAAGCGCAAGCTTGCAGGAGCTTATAAAAGTGATGATGAACAGGATATGGACTAAGAGCATGGAGCCATACCAAAATTTTGTCTTTCCATTTAACAGACTGTAAATAGATACATTTTTTAATTCATTGTATAGCAAATTATTTTGTTGTGATTTTTATATGGTATTTGTTGTAAACTGTGAAAGTTCACATGATAAAATAAGCATAGGGACAGAGGTCATAACTGTTATGACCAGGTAGTCATAACAGTTATGACCATAGCTCTAAAATGTCCATAAGTGTAAGATACATAAATTTTTATTTTAATTTATAATTTGATAAGTTATATGGTATTTGTTGTAAACTGTAAAAGTTCACTTGACAAAATAAGCATAGGGATAGATGTCATAATTGTTATGACCAGGTGGTTATAACAGTTATGACCAGGTCTCTAAAATGCCCATAAGTATAAGATGCATAAATTTTTATTTTAATTTATAATTTGATAATTTAATGACCTGTTATAACAATTAAGTCATATTTTAAATATAGATACACAATTATATAGGAAAAAAGTGGTCATTAATTCGAAGAGTTTGACATAGGAAGAAAGGCTATAACCGTTATGACCGGGTGGTCGTAACGGTTATGACCGTTACTCGTGTCATGGTATAGATTAGCGGTCATAACCGTTATTACTACCCGATCATAACAGTTATGACCATTATTTTTATTCACGATATAGAGAGAGGTCATAACCGTTATGACCGGGTGGTCATAACGGTGATGACCGTTACTTTTGTTCACGATATAGAGTAGCGGTCACAACCGTTATGACCATCCAGTCATAACAGTTATGACTGTTACTCTTGTTTACGTATAGAGTTACGGTCATAACCGTTATTACCACCCGGTCATAACAGTTATGACCGTTATTCTTGTTCACGATATAAAGAGGGGTCATAACCGTTATGACCACCCGGTCATAACGGTTATGACTGTTATTCTTGTTCACGGTATAGGGTAGCGGTTATAACCGTTATGACCACTCGGTCATAACGGTTATGATTCGTTACTATTGTTCGCGGTATAGAGTAGCGGTCATAACGGTTATGACCGCCAGGTCATAATGGTTATGACCGTTACTCTTGTACACGATATCGACCACCCGGTCATAACCGTTATAACCAGCCTCTCATAACGATTATGAACATTACTCTTGTTCACGGTATAGGATAGCGGTCATAACCGTTATAACCACCTGGTCATAACAGTAATGTTTTTCTCAGTCAGTTTCGTGACTTTGGACATTTAATGGTTTTTGAAGATTTTCCAACGTTCACAGACTTCTAAGCGGTTTATAGAGGGATTTCGTGGTGGTTTCGGGTGGTTTCCGAGCAATTCTGGCCGGTTGCAACTCTTTCTCTCTCTAGATTTCAGTTTCTTTATCTAAAACACTGTAGATACTGGTTTGGAAATTTTTTTTGGGCATGCGAGGGAGATGAGGGTAAACTTGGAAATTTGCATACATTTAATGCTGCCGAGCCCCACAAAATTGATGTAGCAATGCTAGAACTGAAGGGAAAAAAATGGTGCTATATTTAATATAATTTATTCAGAAGTGCTATTAATGAAATTAACCCAAAAACAAAACAAAGCTTGGTTTTAATCTTTGAATGATTACTTTTATAGCAATTGTATTTTCCGTGGTTTTAATCTTTTATGGCAAAGATTGTTTGGCAGTTCATGTTTAAAATTGGTGAGTATTTTTGACTTTTTTTTTTTTTTTTTTTGGATCCTTCTTTATTGTATTAGTACATTTCATCTGGTAATACGGTGGGTTATAACATGGTTGAATTTCATTTTTGTTTCTTGAACTTTGGTACTCCTTGTAATTTTGCTTTCTGAACTTTAAAAATTGGTATAAATGTTTCAGAAATTATAAAATGTTTATCATTTTTACTCCTTCCGTTGTTTAAATGGATAGAATTGCTAATATAGTAACAACTAAAGTGTAATTTAACAAGATAAATTTTATTTTTGCCTCTTGAACTTTGATGCTCTTGCAACTTTATCCTCTGAACTTTGAAAATTAATGTTTTTACCTCTCAAATTGTAAATTGTTAGCAAGAATGCCCTTCAAATTTTAAATTATTAGCAAAAATATCCCTTGTTTCATATTTTGGCCATACGACATTTGGAAAAACTTTATTTTTGACCCATAAATTTTAGTACATTTGTAACTTTAATTCATAGGGTGTATATTATAACAATTTAGCAAGTTTAGGAAGTAAATTGCTAAATTAATTGCTAAATTAGAAATTTGGAGAGTAAGTTTCCAAAAGGTTACAAGTTTTGGAGACATCAGTGCTAAATGTCCAATTTTTAATCATTCCAACTTTAGAAAGAAAAGTACAAGGAAAAATATTTGACAAAGCAAATAATGTGTGAAATAACTATTATGACCTTTATCGCTATTCATATTCTTATTTATATAAGGATATAATAACAAAAAAAAATCAGACAAATATATTTTTTTTTTTCTAATTTTCTTTCTTTTCTACCAAACATCTTTTAATTTTCCTCACCCAAGTATTTTACCCTTCCGTCTATTCCATCCCTTCCACCAAAACATAACATAAAGTTGGTGGGTCTTTCAATATTGGCAATCCTTACCATCACACACTTTCTTCAACTTCCATCCAACCAAACAAGCCCATCTTTCCAAATCCTTAAATCCTTCCTCGTACTAGCCACACCCAAATTTTCCTACCTGTTATCCGCACTAGTAGTGAGGAACTGAGAGTCCCAAAGAGCTTCAAATAAATATGAATCTATGAGCCTACTTGTGGAGCTTGTCCTTCTTTCTAATGAAGATGGAAGGTGGAAAGAATCATCTGTACCATTTTGCCCCTAGGTCATATCTATTTAAGGATGGCAACAGGGTAGGAATGAGGATTGCTTTTCCATTCTCATCTCCACCTTCGACCCTTAAAACCATCCACATCTGTACCTAAGAAGGGGCTGCGACAAGGGTGTAGATTCCCCGTTGAGAGAACCTTTCCCATGCCCACCCCCTTCCCCATATCATGTAACTATGTATTTGAAAATTACACAATTTAGAACAAAAAAAACAAAAAAAACAAAAAAAACAAAAAAAAAAGTGGAAATTCATTTTAAGTTTAGACAAAAATCAAAGGTTTCACAAAACAATTCAAATTCTAAACAAATGCATACTGAAACGTAGTAATGAAGTACAAAAATAACTAAGTTCCAAAATCAAATCAATTAATAACACGTACTAACTAGTATTAGTCAAGTAAGGTTACTAGCTAATAATTAACTTTTTTTTATTTCCTTTTATCTTTTTTCGAGTGAAAAATATAGTCAGTAATTATCTTTTCATACTAAAATTATATAATTAAGTTTTAAAAGTTAATATACAAACATAGACACATACACACTCATATATACATAACAAAAATATATGTGACATATGTTTATCAAGGTGGTTTCCCCATCCTCGCTCTGCTTCCAATTCAAGGAAAAGACTTCGTTTCAATCCCTGCATAATGCCCGCCATCCTCATCCCTTTCAGATGGAAGCTCTGTGGGTCCTTATCCCGACAGGAAATATTGCCATCCCTATGTCTACTTTTCTACATTTAGGCTGTTATATCCTTATTTGCATTTAATTCACAGGAATTGAAACAAAGTGAAAAATAAATAAATAATAAATAAATAAAAAGAGAAACTGTTGACCCTTGTTTAAGTACGTAATAATACGAGGCATTCTAATTAGTATTATGCCTCCATAAGTTATTGCATGAAGCATTTTTCCCTTTACAAGCAATCACGATATTGGGGTTGTTGTTGGGGGGGGGGGGGGGGGGGGGGGTGGGTGTTGGGGGCAGTGGGGTGGGGGTGCGGGAAGACCTTTGTTGATAAATTGATTTAAAAGAAAAAAAAAAGTACAAAAAAGTAGAATAGAGGATGAGATATCCTCACACAGAAAGCAAGAGAAACAAAGGATAATTCTGTGTAAGAACCTCTGGTCACGATAGATTTCCCACACCAAACACGTTTCCAAAAGAGAACTAATATATATATATATATATATAATATATATATATATATATATATATTTGGTTTATCATACGAGAACTAACAGCCAGAAAATAAAAATAAAATAAAATAAAAAGAAAATACACATGGCCATGGAACATGGATGATGCTACTAGCTGGGAAGTGTAGGACGCTGAGAGGCCACAAAAATAGTAAAATAGCAATTGGCAACTAGAAATTAATAATAGGCTGTACATAAAAAATGCCTGAGATATTCCTGTAAAACAATAATGCAATTCCTAGAAAGACAGGAAATTACTTGTCGATTCTTAGGTTATTACACAAATGTCCAAGTTCAGGCCTCGCCTCCATCCATGATGCGAACGTCGCATTGGCTGTGCAACTGCAGTAGAGGTAGGACCTGAATGTTATGAGGAAAAAGTAGCGCCTGCGCATGAATGGACGCACAACCAACTGTCAGTGTAAGTTCTAAAGCAAAGCAACAGACTTGATCAAATAAATAAACTACCACCTTAAAGCCTTGATCCCCATGTCCATTAGGTATGCTCCATGCTCATCATCGACATCCGTAAACTTCTCCAGTTCCTTGCTGTAGTAAAAGATATCATCTCGCAAGTGACCCGCACCTGCACACCTATTTTACACAATAACGAGGCTAAGCACTCATGCTTCCATTATGCTAAATAAACAGATAGATAGATACTAAAATATATATTCTTACCTCTCAATGACAAGGTCAGCATCTGCTTTGCTTTCCGGCCCATACATAAGAACCCGAGTTAGGCTTAGAATATCGCGGTAATCTCCCATCCTGAGCATTTCTTCATTAGAAGCCCAAGAAGACAACTCTTCAGCAGCAGATAACTGGCTTGTACTAACCAAGGATATTGGAATTTTGGAAGAGAAGTTTGCCTTTGCACCAAGTCTGATACAAATTATCGCCATTGCATATGCCACTCCTCCAAATCCTGTGTGTGATACAAAAAGGTAACATCCTGCAGAACTATACACAAAAGATTCTTTAGCTTTTTTTGACGACACACTTCAGGCATTAAGCGAAGCGAAAACATTTTCAAAATGAATTATCCAAGATAGTGTTCTAAGAAAGAAATCCTGCCTTACATAAAAATCAGTGCCTTCCATAAACTTATTCTAGGATACGGGATACTTACTCATCTATGCAACATTGTATTTCATCAACATCGGAAGATAATGCCTCCCTCTCTCTTGTTAATGGGATTCTCCTATATGTAATGTTGTGACAATCTTCTTTTAAAGAAGCATATACTTCAGCAGGTGTTTTCACATCATCTGAAAAGATGTTTTCCCAGTATCCTATGACACTGGATTGCTTTAGTGCCGGGTTATATTCTTCACGATGTAATAGAATTCGACCACCCGACTGTTTAACTTCAGCCAGTATATCTTCTTTCAGCCGTGCTTCCATGTGTTCCACCTGCACTATTATAGGATTTTTAACCTTACTGGAAAATCTCAGTAGAACTAAACAAAGAATGGCAGAAAGAGTTCCGTTTATTGAATGAATTAATGAAGAATGAAACGAAGAATCACGATTGCCTAGTACAACTTGCCAAAGGTAGTCCTCAATAGCTACTAATCCCCCCGCTTTATACTACTAATTCATACCAACAAACTTCTAACTAACTGCTAACAAACTACTAACAACTACATAAACTAATAAACTGCCGATTCCTATCACACTAGATCCGTAAAAAAAAAAAATTTTAAATTAAAAAATTTTTTAAAAAAAGTTGGAAACTATTTGGATAGCTTAATAAATTTGGTATGTAAAATAGGATTAAATATTTCGATGGGATACCACTGGACCAGTTATTCCCATATGCTTTAGCGTATCGACAGGTTTATTTAGCTCCCTTAGAACAAAAGGTGTTCCATTAATGTAAACAACTGCCTCTTCTCTTAGATCTGTCAGTATCACTTTCTGAGAAGCAAATCCTTCGGCCTTGGGCTTAGCACCGAGATAAGATAGCATCTCTTTGGCACCAGCTATCGTCGGAGTTGCCATGCTGTATACAGGGTATCCATCCACCTGAAAGAAGAAATAAAATAAAATAAAAAAATGATGAAACTTTTAAACTGCACAAAAAATCGGTCTTATGCTTCTTAACTAGCAATAGTCACATGATAAGCTATTTCTATTAAAGTTTAAAATGTAGAAGGGCCAGAATGGAGAGTCTTTCCATAGTAGAATGCTCCTCCAATATAACTCTCCTGATGTATGTTAGATATCAAATGTCCCACATGGAATGACTCTAAGATAAGTAGAGTTTGTAAGCCCTCGGCCCCTCCCCTTACAAGCCAGTTTTGCAAGGGTAAGTTCTACCTAATGGGTTTCTAACAGTATGTTAGATACCAAATGTCTCACATGGAAAGATAATAAGATAAGTAGTGGGTTTATAAGCCCTTGTTCCCTCCCTTTGCAAGCTGGTTTTACAAGGGTAAGTTCTACCTAAGGGGTTCCTAACAGTTGGTATTAGAGCCAGCTCACCATGCTGTGAGTTCAAGTCGAAGAGATTGCGTTATACGCTAGAGTCATCAAAGCGTTGAATACTAAGAGCTAAGTGAAGCCACCGAAGAGGAAAGGGCTATAGCTTGGTCAATGTTGATAATGTGGACCACTGCTGATTTGGGCCCAACCCTGTTGTATTCTTAGTCTTACAAACCATCATGTTGACTGTCAAGTATGGGATCAGACGTAGTATGGGCTGCCATTGCTATAAATAGGGAGACTTGGGAGGGTTGCTACCTAGTAGAAGGTGGGATCCGTGAAGTCACCTAACTAGGAAGATGGGCCACCATGGATGGCAGTTGCGGAGCGTGGTGGAATGTTAGATACCAAAGGTCCCACACGGAAAAACTAAAAGATAACTAGTGGGTTTATAAGCCCTTGGGTCCCTTCGCTTGCAAGCCGGACTTGCAAGGGTGAGTTCTACCTAATGGGTTCCTAAGAATATGACTAGTTTTTTCAAGTTAACCATTGGCTGATTCAGCCACATTGTACTGGTACCAGTCATTCTTTAGTGGAGATCTTTATATTCTGGTTGAAAATTTAGTGTTTTTTTCTTTCTCCACTAACACGACACATAAATATGTATTGCCCAGATTCATACCTTAAAAATGCATATAAGGGCACGATTTTCCATCTTATATCTCAAGTACTCTTATAAAACCCCAAGCTTTAATGATTAAAAAGCTTAAGTTATATAGTTATTGTCCAATGGAAGATCATAGAGAGAAAAAAAGATGACAGATACCGAAAAGGGTACTGTTAGAAACTGTAGAATTCTCTCCTAAAGTTAGGGATTGCGTTTATTTATTTTAGGAATAAATTGTCACCAGATCCCTATTAGTTGTCGTTTTTCCTTTTTAGTAGGAACTTACTTGTTTTAGCTCCGGGTTTATTGGTCTGCTTAGGGCAACCATAACCTTATATATTTGTACCATATTTCCTGATGTAAATAAGAAATATCAGAGTTCTTCTCTCTCTCAGAAAATTTCATGGTATCAGAGCCTCCTCTGAAAACCCTAATTCTCCCATATGACAAAATACGGTATGGCTACTGAGAGACAGAGCTCTACATCCGAAGTAACCTCCAACCCAGAATCAGTACTTGCTGGAAGCAGCCATGGTGGAACCGAGAGCACTTCCGTCCTCATCACAGGTCACAAACTCAACGGACAGAATTATCTTCAGTGGTCCCAGTCCGTGATGATGTTCGTCTGTGGGAAGGGCAAAGATGATTATCTCACGGGAGAAATCATCATCCCAGAAAAGAACGACCCAAACTTCAGATCGTGGAAGACTGAAAATCACATGGTGATGTCGTGGTTGATTAATTCGATGACCAACGACATAGGAGAAAACTTCCTTCTATACAGGACAGCCAAGGAAATCTGGGATGCAGCAAGGGAGACGTACTCAAGTTCTGAAAATACATCAGAATTATTCGCAATAGAAGCAACCCTGCACGACCTACGCCAAGAAGACCTCACGGTAACTCAATATTTCAACACCCTCACTCGTCATTGGCAACATCTTGACATGTTCGAAATCTACTCTTGGAAGTGCCCCAATGATACAGCCCTTTACAAGAAAATTTTGGAGCAAAAACGGACGTTCAAATTCTTACTCGGCCTCAACAAAAACCTGGATGAAGTCAGAGGCAGAGTAATGGGAACCAAGCCCCTTCCGAGTCTTAGAGAGGCGTTTTCAGAAGTCCGGCGTGAGGAAAGCAGGAAGAAGGTGATGATGGGTTCTCAAACCTCTGCCCAGACTCTTGAAGGATCCGCCCTTGCAACCCAGGGACAGCAGAACAACAACAACAACGAAAATCGACCAAGGAAAGGGAGACCCTGGTATGACCACTGTCGGAAACCAGGTCATCTCAGGGAAAATTGCTGGAAGATTTATGGAAAGCCCGCTGATTGGAAGCCATCACGAGCAGCAAATGACAGAGAAGGCCGAGCCAACGCAGCCACAGCCACTGATAACAATCCTCCGTCAACCGAGTTCAATCCATTCACCAAAGAACAGATTGAGATACTTCAGAAACTGATTAGCCAAAACTCCAGTCGAGTACTACTACTGGAACCAGCACATTGGCGCAAAGAGGTAACTTCTCAAAAGCCTTGCAGTCAATAAGAGATATTCAAGTCCGTGGATCATCGACTCTGGAGCATCAGACCACATGACGGGAGACACAACCAATTTCCATGAATACAAATTGTGTAAAGAGAATCATACAGTTCGAATAGCCAATGGGTCTTTATCTAAAGTTGAAGGAATAGGTTCAATCCAAATCACAAAGGACCTGAACCTAAAATCTGTCCTCCACGTTCCCAATTTAGATTGTAATTTACTATCAATTAGTAAATTTACTCATGACCTTAATTGTGTGGCTAAATTCTTCCCGAACTTGTGTGTTTTTCAGGAATTGGATTCGGAGAGGACGATTGGCAGTGATGAGTTATGTGATGGACTCTATCTTCTCAAAGATACTTCTCCTCTAAGAAGACAAGCTCAAAATGCAATTTGTATGCCGTTTGTGAGTCAGTCAGATTTAAATTCCATTGACAATAAAGTTATGTTGTGGCACTACCGTCTTAGCCATCCAAATTTCATGTATCTTGAAAAACTATTTCCCTCCTTATTTATCAATAAAAAGTCCAAGTTTTTTAATTGTGAAATCTGCCAATACTCCAAACACACTCGCAGTAGCTATCCTAATGTCTCATATAAACCATCTCACCCGTTTGCATTAATTCATAGTGATGTGTGGGGTCCCTCAAGAGTGAAAAATATAACAGGAACCCGATGGTTTGTATCATTCATTGATGATCATACCCGATTAACTTGGATATTCCTTATGAAAGAAAAGTCTGAAGTGTGTCAAATTTTCCAGAACTTCAACACCATGATACAAACCCAATTTCAAACCAAAATCCAAGTCCTGAAAACTGACAATGCCAAAGAATACTTCAATTCTGTACTCGGTACTTACCTCTCAAGTCATGGCATAGTTCATATCAGTTCTTGTGTTGACACTCCGCAACAAAACGGTGTGGCAGAAAGAAAAAATAGACATTTGTTAGAGGTAGCTCGATCTCTCGTGTTCTCCACCCATGTCCCAAAACAATTCTGGGGAGAAGCAATTCTCACAGCCACATACCTCATTAATAAAATGCCCTCCAAAGTCCTCAGATTCCAGACTCCTTGTCAAGCCTTTCTGCATGTCTTTCCTCATACCAAACTCATTTCCTCCCTAGATCCAAAAATATTCGGGTGTCAAGCATTTGTTCATATTCACCAACAACACCGTAGCAAACTCGACCCCAAATCCATCAAATGTATATTTCTCGGGTATTCCTCAAATCAAAAGGGTTATAAGTGCTACTCCCCTATCACCAAAAAGGTATACACCTCTATGGATGTGACATTCTTTGAACATCAACCATACTATCCCAAAACCGACATTCAGGGGGAGACCATGAGGGAATATCAGCTTTGGGACACACTTCAGCAACCTGCCTATTCACTCCAGCCCTCACAAATAGCCCAACCAATCTCATTACAGACACTCCAACCACAAATAGACCAACCTGCCTCCTCACAGCCAGAAACAGAAACCCAGTCCACAAATTCTGGAAATTCCGAGAATCATCCTCCTCCAATCCCAACTCCAAATCCTGACTACAACTACTCCGAACTGCCACAAATTGGAAATAATGAGCTTCGTGTCTATGTGTCGGCAGATCAGTTATTTGGGGAAATATCTCCAGAAATTAATCTCCATTTATTTCTGGAATATTCTTCCCTTATTTCTTTCCTTAGTATTGGTTAGTCTATTTTTAGTATAACCGTGTATTACAGTCTATATAAGACTGATCTCTGTACCCTAAAGAATTATGGTGGAATAAATCTATTTTCTGCAGTGTTTCTTCCCTTGCTTCGTGTTCCTCCTTGGGTGTTTATTTCTTCATGGTATCAGAGATCCAGGTTTAGGTCTGGTCTGATTAAACACCAAGTTGCAGGAACATGTACAAAAGGGCTCTATCCGGGTCGGGCGGAGATGAGATTCCTGGAGATGGTTCCAGCGTCTCTAGGACTACCTCCACGACTGGCCCCGCTGCAAACTCCACCACCAATCCATTCAATATTTCAGAAGGAAGTTCTGCCCTTCAGATAACATCCATCAAATTGAATGGTAAGAATTTTCTTAAATGGTCTAGGTCGGTGCTTATGGTGATCAGGGGGAGAGGCCGAATGGGATATTTGGATGGCTCAATCCAAAAACCCAGCAGTGAAGACCCGACGTATGCTACATGGGAGGCCCACAACTCTATGGTCATGGCGTGGTTAATCAACTCAATGGAGGATACCATTGCCGACTCCTATATCCTGTTCCCAAGTGCAAAACAAATCTGGGATGCAGTGACGTTGGCGTACTCTGACTTGGAAAACACCTCGCAAATGTTCGAGTTGAGAAACAGGGCAAAGGAGTTGAGACAAGGTGAGAACGATGTAACTCATTACTTTCATGAGTTAACGAAACTTTGGCTTGAATTGGACCTGTTTACTACCCCTGCTTGGAAGGATCCGGAGGATGCGATTTTGTTCAAAAACATGGTAGAGCGTGACAGGGTCTATGACTTCCTTGCTGGACTTAATAAAGATCTCGATGAAGTACGTGGCAGACTTTTGGGACAGAAACCGTTACAGCCCATTGAAGAAATATTCGCTGAGGTGAGAAGAGAAGAGTCTAGGCGTCGTGTGATGCTTCAAACAGCCCCTACAAACTTCGAGAGTTCATCCATGGTTGCCCGTGAACAAACCAATCAAGGAGAGAACAAGGTGGTCAAGAAATGTGAGTACTGCAAGAAATTGTACCACACTAAAGACACCTGCTGGAAACTCCATGGAAGACCCGCAAATACAGGTCCGAACAAGAAGAACCAGAAGGAGGGAAGAGGTTTCCACGCTGCAGCCGAGAGTCAAGAGTCCTCGGACTCATCCTCTTCACCTTTCACTAAGGAGCAGATGGAACACTTGATGCAGATGTTCGGCCAGAAGAGTTCAACGTCACTTATGGCACACTCAGGTAAAATCCGTGCCTTAGTGGGTGAAAAAAACAGGAAACAAAAACCATGGATTTTAGACTCGGGTGCTACTGATCACATGACGGGGGACCTTGGATTATTTTCTGTTTTTAAACCAATTTCTGGTAACAAAAAGGTACAGATTGCAGATGGAACTACTACTGTTATAACAGGAGCAGGGACAGTAGTGGTGGGATCAGAAATTAGACTGCAAGGGGTTCTCTTTGTGCCTGATTTGTCGTTCAATTTGCTTTCCATTAGCAAAGTTACAAGAGACCTAAATTGTGACGTAATTTTTTCTGCCTCTGATTGTGTTTTTCAGGACCGGTTATCGAGGAAGAGGATTGGCAGTGCTAGAGTCTTTGGGGGCCTCTACTATTTTGTAAGCATTCCTGATGTTAGTGTAAAGGCTCAAGTGGCTGCAAGTGAACCCTCTTCAAGAACCCAAGAAATAATGTCCCTCCATTATAGATTAGGACATCCTAGTTTTAATTATTTGAAAATCATGTTCCCGAAGTTGTTTAGAACTAATGAAAAATTCCATTGTGAAATTTGTCAGTTTGCTAAACAAACTCGTGTTTCTTACTCTCCCGTGTTATCCCGTGTGTCAAAGCCCTTTACTCTTATTCACAGTGATCTATGGGGTCCATCTCGTGTCTTAAGTCTCAATAACAAGAAATGGTTTATTACCTTCACTGATGACTGTACTCGAACATGTTGGGTTTATTTGTTGAGAGAAAAAACAGAGGTAAAAGAGGTTTTTAAACGGTTTCATTCTATGATCAAAACACAGTTTAATGAGAACATTAGAGTGTTTAGGAGTGATAATGGCACGGAATATTTCAACTCGGTGATGAGTGAGTGTATGTCTAGCCTTGGGATTATACATCAGAGTGCGTGTGTGAATACCCCACAACAAAATGGAGTGTCCGAAAGGAAAAATAGACACATTTTGGAAGTAGCCCGTGCACTACTATTCACTGCCAAACTACCTAAAAAATTTTGGGGGGATGCTGTTCTTACAGCAATTTTCTTGATAAACCGGTTACCCTCTAGGGTTCTCAATTTTAAAAGTCCTCTTGACACCTTAGACAAGGCTTACCCAGAATTAAACTTTAGAAACCACTTACCCCTTAAAACTTTTGGTTGCACGGCTTTTGTTCACAACAGAGCACCGAATAGGGGGAAGCTGGACCCACGAGCCTTGAAATGTGTTTTTCTGGGTTATTCCGCAACCCAAAAGGGCTATAAGTGCTATTCACTTGAAAAGGGGAAATATTATGTGTCTAGGGATGTCACCTTCTTTGAACATGATTTTCTGTTTTCAGAGAAGAATTCCCTTCAGGGGGAGTGTTTTAGGGACGAAGAGAATTCGTGGGAAAGTCAGGAGCGAGGGAGTCTAGAAAAATCCAATTCTGACAGTTCTGACAGTGGTAGGAACCAACCATTTTTTGATTATTGGGACTACTCATGGGATTGTGGTCCTATAAAACAAACGAATGTGGAAACTTCATCAGACAATGACCCTAGCCTGAGTCCCGATCATGATCCAAACACATCTCTTGATCCAAACACATCTCTTGAGCCAACCGAAAAACAACCACTCGAAACCAATACCCACTTGCCTGAACCCGAGACACAAACAACCAATACCCACTTGCCTGAACCCGAGACACAAACAGCTCCCCTTCGTGAACAGGAACAGGGAAAACTGCAGCCTTTTGAGCTCACATACTCGCGCAGGAAGGTTCATAAAATGGCCGAGGAACAAAAGGACCTGCATGACAATCATCCAACTCCTCTAACCGGTTTTGATGGAGGTGTGAGTGATCTAGATGTTCCCATTGCAGTGAGAAAAGGGGTAAGGAAGTGTACTGAACATCCAATTTCTAACTTTGTTGGATATAGCCACTTGTCTTTGTCTATCAGGGCTTTGGTTTCCAATCTGGCCAGTGTGGAGATACCAAGCAGAATCGAAGAAGCAATGATGATACCTGAATGGAAGGAAGCTGTAATGGAAGAAATGAGGGCGCTTGAGAAGAATGAGACTTGGATTGTTGTTAACAAACCAAGTGGCAAAGTTCCTGTGGGATGTAAATGGGTGTTTACTGTTAAGTACAAGTCAGATGGGTCTATCGACAGGTTCAAGGCAAGACTAGTTGCAAAAGGTTACTCTCAGACCTACGGAATAGACTATCAAGAAACTTTTGCCCCAGTAGCAAAGATCAATACGGTCCGCGTACTAATTTCACTTGCAACAAATCTGGACTGGCCACTTCAGCAACTTGATGTTAAGAACGCATTTCTTAACGGAGATTTAGAGGAGGAGGTGTATATGGAGTTACCTCCTGGCTTTGGTGGGTCCAGTGGGGGCAACAAGGTGTGCAGATTGAAGAAATCACTATACGGGTTGAAGCAGTCTCCTAGAGCTTGGTTTGGTCGGTTCATTAAGGTGTTGAAGAGCCTTGGGTACAAACAAGCTAATGGGGATCATACATTGTTTTATCGACATAACAGAGGTATGATTACAGCCTTAATAGTTTATGTTGATGACATCATTCTTACAGGGAATGACGTAGAAGAAATGAAAGTGTTGAAGACTAAGCTTGCTGAGGAGTTTGAGATCAAAGATCTGGGCAGCCTGAGGTATTTTTTGGGAATGGAAGTTGCTAGAAATAAATCCGGTATCTCAGTCTCCCAGAGAAAGTACACTGTAGGAATATTCGGCTTATTTCCTTATATAGTTTGGTTGATTGTTTCCCGATTCTTTTGGGTAGCTGTATAGCAGATTTTTAGGGAACTAATTTCTGGCCTTCCACTAATGGAGACCGAACTCTGTATATATATACATATATTGTATCGCTTGAACGATATGAAAAATATATTCAGTTTTCCCTAAACTTACTTTTATGGTATCAGAGCCAGAATCGAAACCCTAGCCCCCTTTCCGAAAATCTCAGCCAACCATTCCGAAAGTCGCAATCATTCCGAAAGTCGCAACCTAGCCCCATTCCGAAAGTCGCAACCTGCCCAGTCCAGAGTCCGATTTCTTTGCCTCGAAATCTGCTCAGTTCAGAGAAGGCTTTCCACTTCTCGTTCCCCTACTCTCTGCTCAGTCCAGGAAATCTGCCCAGCCAAGAGACCTGCCCAACCCGTCAATGAGTTCAGAGAAGGAAATAGGCGCTGCCAAGGATGGTTCTTCCCTCTCCAACCCCAGTCCAGTCATACCGACGGTGGCTGCGCAGTCCTTCGGAGAGGGATCATCACTGCAGATCACAAATCACAGGTTAGACGGCAAGAACTTCCTCCAGTGGTCCCAATCGGTTTTGATGGTGATTCGAGGTAGAGGAAAGATCGGCTACATCACAGGCGAGGTTCCGCGTCCAAGTTTGACTGATCCGGCTTACGGAAATTGGGAGCTTACTAATTCTATAGTTATGGCATGGCTGATAAACTCAATGGAGCCTCATATCAGCCGTACCTATTTGTTTCTTCGTACCGCCAAAGCTATCTGGGATGCTGTAAAAGAGAATTATTCGGACCTTGAAAATGCTTCACAGGTTTTCGAGATTAAGAATAAACTCAAGGATATTCGGCAAGGCAAATTGGACATCACCGAATATTACAATGTGTTGCAGACTCTATGGTTGGAATTGGATATGCACTATGAAGCGGACTGGGGTGATCTCGACGGCAACAAAAAATTTAAAAATCATTTAGAGAAAGAACGGCTGTATGACTTTCTCGCTGGGCTTAACAAAGAACTTGATGAGGTGAGAGGACGGATCCTAGGCCGAAGACCATTACCCTCCATCGGGGAAGCCTTTGCTGAAGTACGGCGAGAGGAGAGCCGACGCCGGGTGATGCTTGGAGAGAAGAGAGACTTATCAGTCACTTCTCCTGGAGAAAGACCTGCTGAGAACACTGCTCTTATCACTAAGAGTAGTGTTAACCGACCTCAGAGTGATCAAAAAGCAACTCAGCGCCCACGGTGTTCTCATTGTAACAAGCTTGGCCATACCCGAGACCGATGTTGGGATATTCACGGACGACCAGCCGATGCGAGACCAAGGAAACAGCCCCAAAACAAGGGGTTCCAGGCTGCTACAGAGGAAAAAACAGAGGAAACCGGCAGTAATGGGATCTCTCTGAATCAAGATCAACTGGAACAACTCATCAAACTTCTGAAGCAGCAAACCGCGACCAGTCCCACGACAGCAACAAGTAGTTTTGCTCATCAAGGTACTGCGTTTCATGTAGAAAACCAAACTCCTTGGATACTTGACTCTGGCGCATCCGACCACATGACAGGTAACTCATCTCTATTTCATTCCTATACTCCATGCCATGGGAGCTCAAGAGTGAAAATTGCAGATGGAACATTCTCTTGTGTTGCTGGAAAAGGATCTATTCGATTGTCCGAGAATCTTGTCCTAAATTCAGTACTCCATGTTCCAAAATTAGCATGCAATCTGGTATCTATAAGTAAACTCACCCATGACCTCAATTGCACTGCTAATTTTTCGGTTACTTCTTGTCACATATAGGAGCAGGGATCGGCGAGGATGATTGGCATTGCTAAGGAGGAGGGTGGACTCTACTATTTCAAGAATAATGAATGTGTGAATACACAAGCTACAATTGCTGAACATGTATCTTCTGCTTCCAATAAAGATGTAATGATGTGGCATTGTAGGTTAGGCCATCCCAATTTTCATTACCTTAAACGTTTGTTCCCGGTTTTATTCAATAATAAAGATCCGAGTTCATTTCATTGTGATATTTGTCAATTAGCCAAACACACACGAACTTCATATCCCGCCAAACCATATACCAAATCACATCCATTCATCTTAATTCATAGTGATATTTGGGGACCCTCTCGTGTAAAAAATGTTACTGGAACTAGATGGTTTATTACATTTATTGATGATCACACCAGAGTCTGTTGGGTCTATCTTTTTAAAGAAAAAACCGAGGTCTCCCAAATTTTTCAAAATTTTCATGCCATGATAAAAAACCAATTCCAAACCAAAATTAGAGTCTTACGAACCGACAATGGAACAGAGTATTACAAGTCCATCTTAGGTGAGTATCTAGCAACCAATGGTATAATTCATCAAAGTTCCTGTATTGATACACCACAACAAAATGGTGTAGCAGAAAGGAAGAATCGTCATCTACTAGAGGTTGCTAGAGCCCTAATGTTTACTATGCATGTTCCAAAGTACCTCTGGGGTGAAGCCATCTTAACTGCCTCACATCTTATAAACCGAATGCCTTCCAAAATACTCCAATTTCAAACCCCTATGTCTGTTCTTCTCCAAACCTATCCAATGTTTCGGTTTTTTTCTTCTGTTCCTCTTAAGGTGTTTGGCTGCACAGCATTTGTCCATGTCCACTCTCCCAACCGTTCAAAACTTGATCCAAAAGCAACCAAGTGTGTTTTTATTGGGTACTCTTCAACACAACGTGGGTATAAATGTTATTCACCCTCTCTTCGTCGTATGTTTGTGTCCATGGATGTTACTTTTCATGAAACCCAATCATATTTCCCAGGGTCCCATCTTCAGGGGGAGAATCTTGGAGCAGATGGACCTTGGGACGAATTCGATTCCCCAACACTCTTACCCTTACCACAGCCTACCTTACCTCACATTACTGAGTCACCACCTTTGCCCAACCCAACCGAACCTATTATGCCGCATTATGATCAAATATTGGACATAGAGGAACATAACTCAGTGGGGGATAACTCCCGAATACCCCAATTGCTTGTTTATTCACGCAGGAATCATTCTCGGAATAGTAGCAAGCCTGATGCCCAGCAAGGTCAAATGTCTGAACCGGTTCCTCTCCCGGATCCGGAGCCTACTAGTAGTTCGGCTGAGACTGACCTCAACAACAATTCAGATTTAGATTTGCCCATTGCCCTCAGGAAAGGTACACGGTCATGTACACAGCATCCAATCTCGAATTACGTCTCTTATGAGAAATTGTCTCCTAGTTTTTCAGCCTTCACCACTACTCTAACGGGTATTCGGATACCAAAAGATATTGAGGAGGCTCTCACAGATCCCAAGTGGAGACTAGCAGTTCAGGAGGAAATGGGAGCTTTGGAGAAAAATGGCACATGGGAGATTGTGAAGCTGCCTAGTGGGAAGAAAACCGTGGGATGCAAGTGGGTGTTCACAGTCAAGTTTAATGTTGATGGCAGTGTCGACCGGTACAAAGCAAGATTAGTCGCCAAAGGTTTCACTCAATCTTATGGTATAGACTACAAAGAGACATTCGCTCCAGTAGCCAAACTCAACTCAGTAAGAGTTCTCCTGTCTCTAGCAGCTAATCTTGATTGGCCACTTCAGCAGCTAGATGTAAAAAATGCATTCCTTAATGGGGATTTGCATGAAGAGGTGTATATGGATCCTCCTCCAGGATTTGCGGAAGAAGGAAAATTGGTGTGTAAGCTGAAAAAATCACTTTATGGCTTGAAGCAGTCTCCGAGGGAGTGGTTCGAGAAGTTTACTCAAGCTGTGAAGGAACGGGGATTTGTACAAGCTCAATCTGACCATACTATCTTCTACAAACACTCTAAGGATGGCAAAAGAGCAATCCTTATTGTATATGTAGATGATATAATTGTTACTGGAGACAATCAATCTGAGTTGGAGTCTTTAAAAGAGTATCTTGCAAGCAAATTTGAGTTGAAGGATCTAGGTGCTCTCAGGTATTTCTTGGGTATGGAAGTCGCCAGGAGTAGTTCTGGAATTGTTGTTTCTCAGAGGAAGTATGTGCTTGATCTTCTCCAAGATACCGGCATGTTAGGGTGTAAACCAGCTGAGACACCTATGGAACCTAATGCCAAACTTGGGATTGATGGTGGAAAGGATATTGATCAGGAGCAGTATCAACGATTAGTGGGCAGGCTTATCTATTTGTCACATACTCGTCCTGATATAGCCTTTGCGGTGAGTGTTGTTAGTCAATTTATGCACTCACCCAAAGAAAGACATCTTGAGGCAGTCTATAGAATCCTGAGATATCTGAAAAGGACTCCTGGAAGGGGATTGTTCTTCAGAAAGGGTGATCACAAGGCTGTGGAGATTTATACTGATGCAGACTGGGCAGGTTCTTCAGTGGACAGAAGATCAACTTCAGGATATTGCACTTATGTGTGGGGTAATCTAGTAACATGGAGAAGTAAGAAGCAACCAGTGGTAGCTAGAAGCAGTGCAGAGGCAGAGTTTCGAGCATTAGCACATGGTATGTGTGAGGGAATTTGGCTTGGAAGACTACTGGAAGAGTTGAAGATCTCAAGAAATTCTCCTATGAAACTCTACTGCGACAACAAGGCAGCTGTTAGTATTGCCCACAATCCAGTCCATCACGATCGAACAAAGCATGTAGAGGTGGACCGTCATTTTATCAGAGAAAAAATTGACAATGGAAGCTTCTGCATGATATATATTCCCACTAAGGAACAGACTGCCGACATCCTAACAAAAAGTCTCCACAAACCGAATTTTGAAGACATGGTGAACAAGCTAGGAATGACAAATATTTACATTCCAGCTTGAGGGGGAGTGTAGGAATATTCGGCTTATTTCCTTATATAGTTTGGTTGATTGTTTCCCGATTCTTTTGGGTAGCTGTATAGCAGATTTTTAGGGAACTAATTTCTGGCCTTCCACTAATGGAGACCGAACTCTGTATATATATACATGTATTGTATCGCTTGAACGATATGAAAAATATATTCAGTTTTCCCTAAACTTACTTTTACTTGACCTTCTTAAGGAGACTGGAATGCTAGGATGCAAACCAGCGGATACACCAGTAGACTATAGTTTGAAGAAGAAAGAAGATGAGAAGAATGAGCCAGTAGATAAGGGGCGGTTCCAGAGGTTGGTGGGAAGACTTAATATACTTGTCGCATACTCGGCCAGATATAGCGTTTGCGGTTAGCCGAGTCAGTCAGTTTATGCATGCACCGACAGAAGCCCATTTGGATGCTGTCTTTAGGATCATTCGGTATTTGAAGGGGAGTCCTGGTCGTGGTTTGTTTTTCAAGAAAACTGACAAGCGGGGAGTCGAAGTCTATACAGATGCTGATTGGGCTGGTTCGGTTGAGGATAGAAGGTCTACTTCGGGGTATTGTATGTTTCTTTGGGGCAATATCGTGACATGGAGAAGCAAAAAGCAACCCGTGGTGGCGAGAAGTAGTGCTGAAGCTGAACTGAGGTCCGTAGCTCATGGTGTGTGTGAATCTCTGTGGCTAAAGATGTTATTAGAAGAGTTACATATCAGAAATAACCTTCCTCTGGGTTTGTTCTGTGATAACAAAGCAGCCATAAGCATCTCTCACAACCCAGTGCATCATGACAAGACTAAACACGTGGAAGTTGATAGGCATTTCATCAAGGAAAAGATCGAGGAAGGGATCATCCAAGTCACCTACGTCCCTACTTCTGAGCAAGCGGCAGATATACTAACTAAGGGATTGCCGAGAGTGATTTTTGAGAAACTTGTAGACAAGCTTGGTATGCACAATTTGTACATACCAGCTTGAGGGGGAATGTCGGCAGATCAGTTATTTGGGGAAATATCTCCAGAAATTAATCTCCATTTATTTCTGGAATATTCTTCCCTTATTTCTTTCCTTAGTATTGGTTAGTCTATTTTTAGTATAACCGTGTATTACAGTCTATATAAGACTGATCTCTGTACCCTAAAGAATTATGGTGGAATAAATCTATTTTCTGCAGTGTTTCTTCCCTTGCTTCGTGTTCCTCCTTGGGTGTTTATTTCTTCACTATGCTAGGAGGAGAAGGTCCGAGAGGGGAGTAGAACTTCCAACACCGCTCACTCTTGACCAAGAATCTGAACCGAGTCCAAAACTTGCTCAAACGCAGTCAGGTAAGGGAATATTTGAACTTGAAAAGACTGTACCGGTTGTTGATGATTTAAATATCCCTATAGCTTTGAGGAAGGGAATTAGAACATGTACAGATCATCCAATCAACAGATTTGTCTCATATGAAGGATTGTCTCCTTCCTATCACGCTTTTGTTTCATCTCTTGATAGAATACAGGTTCCTAATTCCATTCAGGAGGCCCTAAAAAATCCAGAGTGGAGAAAGGCTGTGGGTGAAGAGATTAGAGCATTGGAGAAAAATAGTACATGGGAGATATCAGAACTTCCTCCGGAGAAGAAACCAGTTGGGTGCAAGTGGATTTTTACTATCAAGTATAAGGCTGATGGGAGCATCGAAAGACTCAAAGCTCGCCTTGTTGCAAAGGGGTTTACTCAGTCCTATGGGATCGATTACCAGGAAACGTTTGCTCCAGTGGCCAAACTTAACACCATCAGAATTCTTCTTTCCTTGACAGCTAATCAAGATTGGCCATTACATCAACTAGATGTCAAAAATGCGTTCCTGAATGGTGATTTAGAAGAAGATGTATACATGGAGATACCGCCAGGACTTGAAACTTGCTTCACCAACAACAAGGTGTGTAAGCTTAAAAAATCCCTATACGGACTTAAACAATCTCCTCGTGCTTGGTTTGACAGGTTCACCAAAACAATTGTGAGATATGGATACACACAGTGCCAGCCAGATCACACTTTGTTTGTGAAGTTCTCTCCAGGAAAGAAAATAGCAGTGTTGATTGTATACGTTGATGACATTATCCTCACCGGAGACTATGAGGAGGAACTTGTAAGATTGAAGAAGCTCTTGGCTAAGGAGTTCGAGATCAAAGACCTTGGCTACCTCAGATATTTTCTTGGGATGGAAGTGGCACGATCTAAGAAAGGTATATTTATCTCCCAACGCAAATATGTTTTGGATTTATTAAAAGAAACAGGCATGCTTGGATGTAAACCTGTGGATACTCCAATGGATCCAACCAAGAAGATAGGAGCTGAGAAAAATAGTGCACCAGTCGACAGGGGGAGATATCAACGACTGGTAGGAAAACTTATCTACCTCTCTCATACCCGGCCTGATATTGGTTTCTCTGTTAGTGTTGTTAGTCAATATATGAACAACCCAACAAAAGAACACATGGAGGCTGTGAATAGAATTTTGAGGTATCTAAAGATGACTCCAGGAAGAGGCCTACTATACAAGAAAAATGGTAATAGAAATGTTGAAGTCTTCTCAGATGCAGATTGGGCAGGAGATGTATCAGACAGGCGATCAACTTCGGGGTATTGTTCCTATGTTTGGGGAAACCTCGTGACTTGGAGAAGTAAGAAACAACCAGTTGTCTCACGAAGTAGTGCTGAAGCCGAATATAGAGCACTAGCTCTGGGTATCTGTGAAGGGATGTGGATACAGAGAGTACTCAGTGAACTGGGAGTATCGATGAAGAAGCCAATAACTATGTTCTGTGACAACCAAGCTGCCATAAGCATTGCCAAGAATCCCGTGCACCATGACCGAACGAAGCACATCGAGATAGATCGGCACTTCATCTCAGAAAAGGTTGAAAAGTCAATTGTGCAGCTGGTGTACATCCCTACAAGAACTCAAACAGCAGACATACTCACTAAAGCTCTTCCGAGGACCAACTTTGAGGAGCTGAGTCACAAGCTAGGTTTGTACAATATTTACAACCCAACTTGAGGGGGAGTGTAGAATTCTCTCCTAAAGTTAGGGATTGCGTTTATTTATTTTAGGAATAATGTAGTAAAGGGATTCTGGAGGATTGTCACCAGATCCCTATTAGTTGTCGTTTTTCCTTTTTAGTAGGAACTTACTTGTTTTAGCTCCGGGTTTATTGGTCTGCTTAGGGCAACCATAACCTTATATATTTGTACCATATTTCCTAATGTAAATAAGAAATATCAGAGTTCTTCTCTCTCTCAGAAAATTTCAACCTATCCACCCATAAGTATACAAATACAAAGACCAACTAATCAACTTTTCCATGACAAAGCTACAATCTTGTTCATAAATTGCAGGCATGCATTTCTTTGGCTTCATCAGTTTGATTTTTCAAACTTCAAATTTTCATAAGAACAAGAAGAAGGAAACATTTTCACACAAACATTGAAATAATTGAAGAAAATTTAACCACATTCCACCATTGAACTAAGATGCAGATCGATAATTCCATATCTGGGAATATATATATAACCCAGATATATACACCATAAATAGATTTTAAAATGTTTATGCATGCAAGTAAACCTACCTTGTAAACATGTGGTGCACCATGAATCCGTATGTTGCTAGAAGTTCTCTGACCAGGAAAGAAATACATCTTGAGTATAGATCCTTTTCCCAAAACAGAGCCATTACGGGCTTTTATGATTGCTTCCATAGCAGCATCACCATTCTGGGACTCATACGGTGCTCTCAACTCCTCCTGAATTAAAAATCAAATTAAGAATCCAGATACATATACAAAGAGAATCCCATAAAGAAGGACTAACAAGAAAAAAGTAAATGCAATAGCATGATTAAAAATGTATCCAATGAGCTGTAAGAGTCTCAAGTTGCTGAGCCCTGCCAAAGAAGGGAAAAAAAAGGGTGATCCTAATTAATAAGTATGAGATATTTACAGGAACAGTAAAAAATCTCCCAGGCTTTAGTCTTATGCTCCATTTCATAGCTTGAACCTCCGGTCTTTTATGCAACCAATCCTTAAATGTCATCCTGGATTTTCCTTGTCCGCAAAATCCATCAAATGCTTCACTGCCCAAGTATGCTGCAAAAGCAATTAAACGGAAGTAACGCTCCAAGTACTCAGCCCCACGGTTCAGTGCTACCCTTCTTACCCTTGGTTCAACATGCTGTTGATTGAGCACCTTTCTGTACTGAAGAACAGCTTGGCGTATGTTCTGCAGAGCGGAGCATCTATCAATTATAGCATCTAAGGCTTCCCGGCATTCCACCCCATTATCAAATAATCTTGTTATTTTCCACAACAACAAGATGTTGTTTATGCCAAAGCTTCGACCTTGCTCCTTTTCAATTCTTACTTTTGCAATGCCAGAAGTTGATGCAGCAACATGACCTCCTGTTTCATCACCACTTGAGGTTCCACCATCCATCTCTTCATGGGTCATACTGTCAAGAAGGATTTTAATAGGTCTACCATAATCGATACGAAGTTTCAAAAGGCATGCTATTACAGTGCCAGTGGTTGTCCTTCCTATGCCCATCTGTGATTTAAAAATAAAAAAAAATAAATAAAAAAAAATAAAAAAAGAAGACATTTAGAAAGAAACAAAGAATACAAAACTAGAGACAGCAGATAGAGCTGCAAAAGCCACCAGAAAAGAAGGAGAAGTAATTAAAACACTAACCTGACAATTGAAAACAAAAGCAGCATCCTTGGAAGAACATGCAATATTTGTCGCCAATGTGTCAAAATCGGAACTTTTAGGAGCTTTACCATCAGTTATAGGTACACGTGCATACTTAATAGGAAAACCATCAGCCTCTAAGCATTTAAAAACCTCGAGCGGAGTCTGAATAGCATCAGAGTTTACATGTTCCCAGGCATCAAATATTTGCCCATTATCTGTTTCATGAATAACCATTATAGCACCTCCATAACGTTCAGCTTCTCTCAGAATATCTATTTTCAGTCGAGCTTCCATTCTCTCAACTCTATCGCGATCAATGCCCTGAACAAAAAAAATAAAGAAGGATCCAAACTTTAGTTTCACCAAAAATGGCCATAAGAAAATTAGGGAAAGACAAGATGCCAAAGAGTGAAAAGATAAAGAAACAATATTCCTTCAATTGAATTGTTGTTATGGTGTATATGGTCCTAACCCACATGGATCCCATGTGCTTTCGCCTACTCTGCCTGAAACTCTAAATCTGATCCTCTATGATATTACACGGGCTTTGGAACAATGAGGAAAACATGTCTTTTTGTCTACCAAAGCTACAGATTTCAATCGTGATTAAAAAATCTTTTCTATCAAACTAACATATTTCATCGGGTCTTTGTGCGAAAGGTTAAAGTTCAATGATCAATGTTTAATGGTTAATAAGGTTGCTCCCACAATTTTGGTTAAACAGCTTGACCATATTTCTCTTTTAACAGGGAACCTGTCAATTTTGGGCACCAACATTCTTCAACTCCTCAAACCCTTTCTCTCTTTATTTTATTCTACTTTATTTCTCATTGAATTCCTTGAACCCATTCTTGACATAGTTTTGTTATTTCTTTCTTCAAATTTGGATACTCAGTGCACTGGGTCTCGGTCAACATAAATAAATAAATCTAGGGGATTATTAGAGGATTTACCGTGTATTCAAGCATGTTTTTGTACGGTCTTTCAACCTCACGGAGCACAAATGGTTTTCCATTGATGTAAATAACAGGTTCCTCTCTCATATTGTGCCAAAGAACTGGACGACCACCTTTTAAGCCGCCAATCCTCTGTATGACGGATCGTATTCCGTCAATAGTTGGATTAGCCACTCCATAAACTGGAAAACCAGGAACTTCCCTGAAATTAGGGGCACCCTCCACTCTTTCAGGTAAATTTTGGTTTTGACAACCTGGACAGTGGTCACTTTTCAAAACAGTTTGGCTGCCTAAAACGTCGCCATTTCTTGAGGCAGCAACTATACCCATCTCAGAAGGGCGACTGCCAGTAGATTCGGCCATTTTCATCGGGGATGGCTTCGAATTTGCATACCCAAGTGCACCCATTGGATCTCTCCTTAGAAGTCTGAAAGAAGACCCAATTTCAGAAAAATAAAATTAAACAATGACAACAATAAGAATACCTAACATGTGGTATAACTTCTTAAGCATTAAGTAAAAAATGGGTAAGCTCAGCAACAGAAATCTACCAGATTGACCCTAGTACATATTTCCCCCCTTCCTGTTTCCGCTTTCCAGAAATTTGATACAAAATCACTTTTTTTTTTTTGTTTGCCCCAATACAAAGCCACTCTTGAAACGGAAAGATTGAAGCAACGTGTAAAAGTTGTTTTGGAAACGTAACTGTCCCCCAATCACTGGGCAGGCAATTCCGATCCTCAACCCAGCACCAAATGCCAGAAGGAGAGAACCATCTTACATCCTAAGCATCCTTGACTTATCCAATAGTGCACGCTTATGCATATCGCAGATATGCAGGTAAACACTATTTATTATACATATTTATTGTACTTTTACACCTATATAATAGTTGTACTTATTACATATTTCTGAATGTAGTGGAAATTATTGGAAAATTTTAACAAATACTACACACTAGTGGGTTGGGGGGGGGGGGGGGGGGTGGTTTGGGTTTGGAAGCTTTTCAATCAACCATCTTTCTAGGGACCAAATTGCTGATTAATATTACTTGGTACAAACTTTTATACCTGCGAATGATGCTATAAAGTTCTGGCCTTGCTCTCATCCAGTCAGCAAAATTGACATTATCAGCGGACCTAGGTTGAAGGGCCAATTTCTCTGAGTGAATGTAGACAGCAAAGCATATGAGAAAGTAGTATCTTTCCAGATACTCAACAAAAAACGATAACAATGCCTCCCTTTTCATTTCATCTGGTTGGCGTAGAATACTATTGCGATAAGTGGCAATTGCCTCACGTAAGTTCTGTAAATTAATTTCATACAAACAGATTTCATGAGTTCAACAAGCTTTAACTTTTAAGAGTAGTAGCTTTTAGAGCAAGAAAAATCATTGAAGGAAGGAAACATATTGCTCGGGAAAAACAACAATTTCACATATCTCTTATCAGAATAGACTTTAGAATACAGCGTGGATGGGACTGAAGAGCGATACCTGCATGGAGGCACATCTGTCAATGACTTTATCTACTTGTCTTTTGCCTTCAAGACCACCCTAAAAGCATACCAGTTATCAACAAAAAGTTTTAAAAGTAAATACTAATTTTACAATTAGAAGCAACAAGAGATGATATCAAGTACCTCTAGTACCCGAACTAGGCTTCTTATGACGGCATATTCTCCTCTACGAAGTGCCTCGTCTGAGTTTGGAATATAGTCAGTGACAATAGCAGCAGACTCAGAAATTCTTCCAATTGAATTGGTTCTTGGAATACCTATTTATGCAACGGCAGGCCAACATCGATGCCAATTGACAACAGAAGAAAGATGAAATGAAGGAGAAAAATTAAAACATAATCTTATTTAAACAAGTTAATTAAGTTAAATTCAAAAAAAAAAAAAAAAAAAAGAGTTAATAAAACAAGTTAATAACATTTAAGTCACCCCTAAGTATCTTTTCAAAGAGGAACACCTATTTTCTATTTTGTCGACTTGCTGCTGAACTGTAAACACATTGATTTTTTTTTTCTCTCCTTTTTTTTTTAAATAAAAAATCTTTCTTTCATTGAATTTTTTTATTTTTAAGAAAACAATTAAAAAGGAAAGAGGACGATGAATCCTCTAAAATACAAGAGGAAATGAAAACGAAAAGTAAATTAGTTTGCCAAAATTATTTCCCTATGACGTCCTTCCAACTCAACACCATCAATGAGAAAGTAAGTCTTTGAAAGTTGTGCCCATCAAAGACCACAACAAACTTAAAATTTAGCTTTCCACAAAAAATCAGCCAAATTAATTAAACATGTTTCGAATTCAAATTTTCATGGTAGCCATTTACAATCCACAAACCCGAAATCAAATTCTTCATCAAGCAATTTAAAGTTGTCCCAAATAAAATAAAATCCTTAGTTCATCGTGGAAATTCTTGGAAAAAAAAGATCAACTAAAAAACCTTATTCGTGGAAAAATGAATGTCCACAAAGACTGGGAAGAAAACCAACCGACATTCCAGCCCCAGTTGCACACAAGCTTGCACAGAGACAATTAGGCATGGAAAGGGTAGAATGGTTGTCTTAGGGATCCATTCCATTTCTGGATCTACTCAATTTCCCCCAAAAATAGAACCAATTATTTATAAGAATGGTCTTGTCTTTGGGATCTATTCCATTTCTGGGATCTATTCAATTTCCCCCAAAAATATAACTAATTCTTGATAGTGCTTCAATATTAAACTATTTGTGTGTGTGTGTGTGTGTGTGTGTGTGTTTTTTTTTTTTTTTTTTTTGGTGGACGTACGAGCATGGCATGTTAAGCTATTTTAAACCTTTAACAAACTTTTTTGGGCTTCAATAAACCTTTTGAACAATTAACAAAAACTTTCTGATCCAATATATATATATATATATATATATATATTATTTTAGGAGCTATTTAGCCTTCCTGTAATTGGATGGATCATGTGAACTCAACTCTTCCAAAAAAGTAGGCGTTTGACAAAAAATCAGAAACAACAGCCAAAATCTTTCTCAAGATATCCATCACTGATCTACATTACAATCATCACTCCTCTTTTTTGTAATGCTTAAGTGGGAATAAAGGGCCTACCTACCCGCCCTAAACTTTAAACGCAATTGATTCTTATGTTTGACCGTTGAACAAATATAATCGTTGAACCACATATCCATTTTCTTAGCAATAACATCTATCTGTTTGTCAAATGCACAGGCCAATACCAGCAATGAACTTGTTCCCAGTTTATTATTACTTTTTCATGGTAATGGTTTTGTTATTAGCATAGCTAAAACTTAAAACTAACGGGAGGAGAAACATAGTATTCTACCATTGTTTAAGAAGCTAAATACAGAGATTAACGAAAGAGATATAGAAAACAACCAGGTCAACGAATAACAATTTTCCCCAAGACACCTAAAACATGATTTCAGGCAATGTTTTTAGGACTTTAAAATTAAATTTATATCAAAATTTTCAAAGTCAAATTGATCTTCTGGGCAGACAAAAATACAACAAAAAGAGTCAGAAAGTTACCAGAAGATCCTATTCGATTGAGGTAAACCAAAGTTGCAATCACCATCCCTGTTGTCGTCCGTCCGCGTCCCATTTGACAGTTAAATATAATCTCTGTATTTATATCGGCTTGAGAAATTTTGTGAACCTAAGAACATAGAATAAAGATCATAAACAGCAGCAAATGTACTCCAGAAATATAATACCACCACGTTGAGAGGATTTGAAAGAAAGACATTAATTTGTTAGGACACCAGAAAGATTGATTGGAATTGGAGAATTATACTGATGAAATTGATCTGTTACAGTCATTACGAAACCATAGCAGAGACAATATTCAAGAAGCAGCCTCAACTCTCCTACAATCTTGGTTTCCAAGCCCAAGTATTCACCAAACCAATCAATAAAAATCCCCACTCTTCTGACTGATCCCATATACAACCCACAATGAGTTATTGCATTGAGTTAAGCTAATGTCACCTACTCCTACCTCATACAATCTCACAGACAACTAACAGCCAACTAAAACAAGTCTCCCAGCCTCTACTTACTCTACTTCGCCTTTCCGGAATAAGTTAAGCAAATGGGGTGCTTTTCACACTTGTTCGATTTTCTGTTCAAGTACTAAGAATTTTGAAAAATTTTGACATGATTTGTAGGTCTTTAGTTTTACCATTGCTCTTCTAAGCCAAGAATAAGTATAGAATACGAATGCATGAAAGTGAAAAGGAGGGTGTCCCTTCTTTTTTTTTTTCCTGGAAGAATCATATATATATGAAAAAAAAAAAAAAAAAAAAAAAAAAAAAAGGAGGCAAAAAAAAACAATATATTACAATAAGTTCAATATCACAATACAAAGTAGTTCCACAGGCTTCACCAAAACATTCATGCCATCCAAAAAGTAACTCAAAGAATGAAGCAGCAATATTAAACAATACCATATTGAGAGGAAAAGCAAAAGAAAAGGAGCATCCCACATCGGTCTCCCTTTTTTCTATTCACCGCCTTCAATAAAAGAATCCATTGCTAGTTTCTAAGAATCTTCTTCAAAGTCTTGCCCTAAGTTTTGAGATAAACCTAAGCCTAGTTTATGAAGGCAATCTCAGGAAGAGAGTCTCTAAGTACTCCACTCCCAAAACAGAAGTATACTACATAGTGAAGTGTTATGTACCGAAAGTCCCGCATGGAATAATTATAAGATAATTAGGGAGTTCATAAGCCCATTGGGTCCTTCCCCTTGCAAGCTGGTTCCAAGGGGAGTTAACTTCTGCCCGATGGGTCCGTGGTTTCTCTCAAGGAAAACCAAAAAAGAACCTCTTTGTTGATGATCAGGAAACCCTAGGGCAGGATTACAACACAAGAACACAACGGTATTGTGCTTGGTTTCTTCAAGGTGTTCAAGGACTTAAGACGCGAATAATGTACTTGATTTTATTCAGCCAAATGTACTATGAAAATTGGAAAACTAGCTAACAGATTAAACTCACCAAAATATCAAAATCCAACTCCTTCGGAGATTTTTCATCAGTAATTGGAACACGCTCATAGTCAACAAGGTATCCTTCTCCTTGCAATTCCTCGTACACCTAAGGAGAAGAATATAAGTTTGGGTTTGTTCTTATTCCCCTTATATGAAATAGATTCCAGTTGAGATACCTCTAGTGGCGTCTTCACAGAATCATGAGACACTGGTTCCCACTGGTCCACCATCTGACCGTCTGGTAGTTCGTCGGTGACAAGGATCTTATTTTCATACCTGTGATGTCAGATTTGCAAATAAAACCTTCTTTTTTATTTTTTTCTTTTTACAATAAGAAAAAAAAAATTAACACTTTCATTGATAATGTTACAAGGAAGGGAGGATGAGATATCCTCAACAAGAACAAAAAGAATGTTTATACCTCATTGTCATAAATGAAATATATGGTAACAATAAATAACGATAATAATAATAATAAGAATTATATATTTGGACGAGGCTATTGATAATACAATGAAAGATACCTCGCAGCTTCCGTTAGGATATCTTCTCTCAGCCGTGATTCCATTTGTTCAACCCTGGCCCTGTTGATTCCCTTATATGTACAAGGGCCATGATCAATTACAAAATAGATAGGATATTAGGACGCATTTATGTAAACTCTTACAAAAATCATGAATGTGTTTATTGAAACTAGAAAGCCGAAAATCCTCCCAACCAAATAAAATAAGAATTGACCAGGTTTAGCAAAAGTCTTGAAAGCTAACCTACAATTTTTAGAGAATATAAACCCAACTCCTTTTGAGATCGAAAAATAACTATAATATCCATATTACTAAAGAACTGGGATGAAAGTAGAAATATTTGCAGAATATGTAGTTAATCCTGCCAAATATGAAAAGGAAAAAAAGAAAGAAAACGGTATAAGCCTTGAACTTGTAAATATGGAATTGCTATGCAGGAATTGCATAGGATCAAAGAGGCATAGAGGGTTTAGAGTTGAGAACATATGGTATACCGTATATTCAAGGTTTGAGAAAGGCCTTTCCACATCACGCAAAACAAAAGGACGTCCATTAATGTAGACTACCTGTTCGGAGGAAAGAAAAGCAATGTCTGCCTAATCAATAATGCATGTTCAAAAGGGATCTTAACTTAAAGAGTTTAATCAATGTAGGCATTATCATTTTCCCCACTCTTTGTTTTTGTTTTTTCCCCACTTTCAATGACTTGTCCCCACCAGTTTACTCTTAAAAGTTTATTGTTAGGAGTTTAATTTTATTGAATACTCTTGAAACGGAGCTTTGGATGCAAATAAGAAACTGCAAGACAAGTGTGTATGTGGTTAATGGTTAAAGAAACAAATGCCAAGGTGCTTGACAAGCTTAATTAAAGAACATATAGGACTACTTTGGCAATGTTTTTGGCTTTTCAAAAGTCCTTTACACAAACCTCGATACAAATATTGTGTTTGGTAAGAGTACTCAAAAGTCATTTGTACAAATACCAATGCTTTTTAATAGTTATTTGGAGAAACTAGAATTTCTAGCTTTTGCTTTTAGCTTCTTCTACGTCACCTTTTTTTTTTTTTTTTTTGGGTCAAAAGTAAAGGTAGAAATTATGGCAAAGCACAGAAACCCCAAACCAACCCATAGTCAACTCTCAAGTGAAGTGAGAACAAATTTTGAATGTCATACTCGTTTGTATGCTACTAGTTTATGTTTGTACGAGGACTACAATTAATTAAAAAAGAGATTTGTTTTTCACATTCGCAGGAAAATGTAGGAATAAGGAGCAAAAGGCCCTCAAAAGCGCTACATTTGACAAAAAGGAAACGCAAGAGGGAGAGAAGGGAATATTCCAGGTTAAGGCTATGCCTATAAATATAAATAAGCATACACAGCATCCCAATCCAGATTTTATTTTTGTTGTTGACAATTAGTTATTTAATAGGTCTTTTAAGCATTGGCACTTGGCCCTTGGGTTGTTTGAATGAATATTGAAAAAGAGTTTAGTAATCCCAGTCGCCATCATTCATTAATTCATTCATTCATTTGTATTTTTAATGAAGGTTGAAGGAGATACAAACACACACACACATGGCCTAATATAATATAATTTTATGCAAAAACAAGTAGCACAAGTAATGTAAATGGTTTGACCTTGTCGGTTGGAAACCCCAAAACGCGGCGTTGTTATAACTGGAGCAGATTATTATTTAATAAAAACATATATTTTAACTTAAAATTAGGGAAACAAAACAATCATCAAGGGGTAACCCATTTTCACTTAACTATTTTAATTATTACAAAAAAAAAAAAAAAAAAAAAAAATTTGTGACATAGAGTGAAAAGGAGTAAAGAGGGCGTACAGGTTCTTCGCGGAGATTAATCCAAAGAAGATGGGCAGACTTTCCGATATGGTTCAGAACATTGCGGATCCCATCAATGGTCGGAATTGCAACTCCATGAACATGTAGTGAATCCGCCTAATTCCCATTATCAATTAATAAGGTTATTATTATTATTTTGTTTTTTTTTTTCTCCTCCAAATAAGAATGAAAAAGAAAGAACGAACGAACGAGAGAGAAATGAAAGGAGGAGGACCTGACGGTAGTTGGGAGCGCCGTCGATGTTGGGAGAGAGGCGTTTGTTGTGGCAGCCGGGAAAGTGGTCGCTCTTCAGAATCGTCTTCTTCCCCAGCACTGCCCCTCCTCTCTCCTTCATCACCTGCTCCGTCTCCGCCATCTTCTTCTTCTTCTTCTTCTTCTTCTTCTTCTTCTTCTTTTTTGGTTAACAACAAAACATTTCTTTAATTTTCTACTAAATATGAAAATGAATAACCTCTCTGCCTGCTTAAATATCTCTCCCTTAGTCCTCTCCCTCTCTGAACTCTCCGACATGAGGAAAAAGAAAATTGAAACCATAAATAATAAGTAAATTAAAAAAAAATTGGCTATAATGATAGAATGACAAAACCAAACCTAAGCCGAATGAGAAGAAGAAGAAGAAGAAGAAGTCATACTTGTGGAGGTGATTGATAAAGGTCGAAATTGATTTGTAGTTTTCTCTCCCTCTGTGTTCGTCAAATACAGACGGCAACACTTCGTGTCTGCAATCTTTCAAAGGACTTCCCAGATGCCAAACTAACTTTTTATTCCCTTCCAGTGACGCTTTTTCTCTTTTTTTTTTCATTTACAAATTTTATTCTTCCTTACTCAACTGTGATACTTTTATAACTTTACTCTCTAAACTTTAGAAGCATTCGGTGAACGAATTTAATTTAAGATTTTTAAATTTTAATAGTAATTTTTTAAAAATAAAAATAAAAAATTTTTTTGAAAAAAAATTAAAAAAATGATAAAAAAATACAACTTAATTTAAACTAAATTTCTCACCAAACTAACCCTTAAAAACTGATAGAAATACTTCCTGCAACATGAATTATTTTATCTTTACTCTTTTTATGAGTTAAATTAGAAGAATTGTTAACATGCCAACAACTAAAATATAATTTAATAATAACAAATTTTTTTTTATCTCCTGAACTTTAATATTCTTATAATTTTATTGCAAAACTATAAAAGCAGTTGTTTATACCTTCAAATTTTAAACAGTTAAAAGGAATATCTCTCGAACATTAAATCATTAATAAAAATATCTATTATTTCATATTTTGACCAAATAAAACTTAAAAAAAAAAAAAACATTATTTTTATCTCCTAAATTTTACTACGTTTGTAACTTTACTCCCAACTATTAAAAAACTAGTGCTTATAACTCTTGACCTTTACATTATTAGAAAACTCACTTACATTTTGTTCACTTAAAACTGATGTGACACAAGTATACTAAAAAGTTAAGTTAAATTAAAATATTTTTATATATAAAAATAACCTTAAAAATCTATCAAAATTCAAGGGATCTAAATATACAAGTTTCTCTATTATCCCTTTTTTTTTTTTTTAATGACTTCAATTTTAAACAAAACTTATGAACACATTAATCTTTATTAAGTTTCGGTATATTGATTTTGTGATTGTCTTATGTATTTTATCATTTCTGATGTTGTTAGCTTTCATAATATTTATTGTTAAAATTAAAGTCATTGCAAAAAAAAACAAAACAAAAACAAAACAAAACAAAAATTAAAGGAACTTGTATATTTAGATCCCTTGAATTTTTTTTAGATTTTAAGGTTATTTTTATAATTATAAAGATTTTTAATTTAAATTAACTTTTTATTATATTAATGCTACATCGGTTTTAAGTGGACGAAATATAAGTTATTTTGCCAACAGTATAAAAGTCGAGATCTATGAGCGTTAGTTCTTATGTTTGGAGGTAAAATTACAAATGTATTAAAATTACATAGCTAAAACATGAAACAATAGATATTTTTACTTGGTTTAAAGTTTAGGTTATTTTGCTAACAATTCCATTTATTTAACTAATAGAATGAGTAAAGATGAAACCATTTTATAGTTTAGTGAGCATTTCTATTAGTTTTTGAAGTTCACGAAGCAAAGTTACAAAAACATCAAAGTTCAAGGAGCAAAAATGAAATTTATACTCTTTTTTTTTTTTTTTTAAACAAATCACACTTTTCCCTCCCAAACTTTAAGCATTGTGACAAAATGCCCCATGAACTTCAATTTCTAACATTTTATTTTCCTTGCACTTTGAAAAAGTTTGCGAATTTTCCTTCTCAGTTAAATTTTTTAACAAAAAAATGCATATAACACTTATTGGAAACATGAATTTTGGATATTAAATGTGAAACTGTGAAGTTAACCTTATAATTAGGTTAAAAGAGTAAATATTTATAATTGATTGTCATTTTTCCTCATACCTCTCTTATAGGTAATCTCATAATTTTACATTTGATAAAGATAACGGGTGTCACGAGTGCTACCAATGTATGCCACTTCATAATTTTACGCTTAACACCCCCAACTTATGTTTTAACGAGTGTTATATGTATTTTTTCGTCAAAAATTTAATTGATAGGGGAAATTAAGGGGAAATAATGTTATAAATTGAAGTTCGAGTATCATTTTGTGACAATGTTTAAAGTTCGAGAGGAAAAAGTTTAATTTGGCCTTTTTTTATTGAAAATATAAGGTAAATAACAAATTTTTTAGTCCTAATCAATATGACGGTGAGTTATTATATTTTTATTAATAGATATAATATTTGATATGGCAATCATTTAAATACATATCAATATCAAATAATAACTTGCATGTGTTTAAATATTAGGATTAGATTTGATGTGCTTAATATTTTTCATAAATAAATCATATATTTACAAATCTGTTATAGTAATTTTTTGTTTTAAAAAAACTTAGTTACTCGTAAATATACTGTTTACTTTAATAACTTTGTAAATAGGTTATTTACTTCTTTCAAAGTTTGTAGATTTGTCATTTCTATTCCCCTTCCCCCTTTTTTTGTCTTAAAAAAATTAGATAAAATTACTTAAATAGTCACATTTTTTTCATTCATTGATAACATGACACAAACTTCTCTCTCTTGACTATAAGTGTATTGGATATCATATTAATCTAGTATTAAATTTTTATGTCATGTTGATACAATAATGTTTAAATTTATGTCATTCAAGTATTTTCTCCAAAAAAAAAAAAATTAAGAGAAGTAAAATGGGCCTTCAAGTAGTACACCCAATGTATTTGATTAACAAGAAGAATGTAGAAAGAGGTTAATTGTATTTTTTTTAAAATTAATTCTGGTGAATAGAATATTTTCAAAAAAAAAAAAAAAATTAAGATAAGAATATCAAGAATAACAATTCTAATTTCAAAATTTAAGTATTAATTCATATGATTGTGAGATGTTATCTTATTATTTGTAAATGCAATAAATTGATGTAATAATATTTTAAGTACTTACCATAAAAGTAAAAGCTACTACTTCAGAAGTCTAAGCATAAAAGACAAGTAAGTACAAACCTCACCTACAACTTGAAATAAATTGTTTTCCTTGTTAATGTTTTATGTTTGCTATGATTTGTCTTTATGATGTGATGAATATTTAAGTGAAATGCATTACTTTGATTAAGCATTTGACATGCATAATTTCTCTTGTACTAATATGATCAGCATGTTTCATAGATAATTATGCTATAATGATAGACGCATCGTGACATGTAAAGCTATACATTGTCATAATTAATAAGAATGAGGCTAATGAAAGATAGGATTAAGTATCGTATCAATCTTCAATTAGTGAGATGATATGATAAAAACGAAAGTTATAAATTATGACCTTGGAGGTTATTGGAGGGTTTCTCCCCCTACTTCCCAATGGTTGCAAGTATATGTGTACGTACACAAAGGTCCTTAAATAGATAAGATACACATAATAAAACATAATTGAATACACATAAATCACATGCATTTTTGAACATTCATGTTATGACGTGTGATGATATGATTTATGAAAATATTTTATAAGTTGTAGTTTGTACTTGCTGAGCGAAAGCTCATATGTGTGTGTTCATGCTATAGATAAGCAGGTAAGCAGCTCGCCACTCAGATGTTTTCTAGACTGATGAAGTGGTGCAGAGGTAATGAAGGAAGGGAATGGAGATACCACCATGAATTTAATTTCCGTATTTATATTTTTTAAATTATTTTATATCGATTATCGTTATAACTATATTTCAATATTTTGGTACTATTAAACTAATAAGAGTACTTTATGAAAAAGACATAAGGATCTTTCCTTTTAACTCACACGATGTTATAGCTTTTAAAATATTATCTAAGATGAATTTGAATGTGATATTTATTATCTAGAAATTTCAATTTCCTCAGTTAAAATTTTTAATTTCCTCAGTTAAAATTTTTGTTTATTTAACTCTTTAATTACAAGTATGATTTGTTTGAAAAAGTAAAAAAAAAATTATATATTTTTGTAACCAAATATAAATAAGTGTTAAGATTATATTAATTAAAAATAAGTAAAGTAGTTAATGGTCTGAAAAGTCGGGTCATTACAAATGAGATGCCTGTTAAGGACTCTCCGATACTTAAGTCAATAAGAGTATTGATGAGCAAGTAAAGATTCAAAGTATAGGCACAGATTCCATCCGTTAAGCTAGTAACAACGTATCATATACATTATCATACAACGTTACATGTATATATTAGCATTATATATATGTTAACATTAGTAGATTTTACTCTTCTTTTATCAAGCTTTAATATCTTATTTTTAAGGCTATTTCCATTGTTTATTAAATATATATAAATAGATATTTAAATATTTAAAAAACCCTTAACTAATAAAAATACAATTAATATAGACTTATCTAAACAATTAAATTATGTGATTAAAAAAAAAAAAAACTCAATGATACTCATTTTTCTCTCCACGTACACGCATATGTCATATCCCCAAATAAACAAGAAGAAAACCATGCTTACAATTTGAAGTCTACAACAATACCACGTTTTTTTTTTTTTTTCCTTTCTTTCCTTCCTTCTTTCTTTCTTTTCTTTTATTTTTGAAAACTATTTTTTCCCTTGAAAATTCTTAACTTAACAAGTGTACTTGGTAAATATATCCATTTAAAAAATGAATAGTAAATATATAAAATTTCCAATTTACTTCAACAATGAAAGAAAAAGGTTTCACGCCTCAAGAACAAAAAACAAAATAAAATAAAATAAAGAGAGAATTATTTAAAAAAAAAAGGAGCACAATAAAGTAAATATCAAAATATTAAAATGATGGATGTGACTAAAGATTTGAAATGATAGAATAATATTTATTTTATGAAAGTAGTCAGGGTAAATTTGGAATTTACAAGAGTGTGTTATAAGTAAATTTAGTAATTTTAAAATTAGGGTTAATTTTATGAAGGATTAATATAAAAATTTATTCTAAATTATAACACTTATAACACTTTATCTCTCGAATTTCAAAGCATAACAACATGTCCTCCAAGTTATGTCCATTAACAAATTTAGTCCTTCTATTAGGTTTTTTTTTTTTTTTTTTTTTTTAAATCACAAATTGACTTGTGATTAACTTATCATATAAAAATCAGGGGCGTTTTAGTAAATCCACATCTTTAGAACTTATGAAATTAAAAAAAATAATTTAAAATTCAGAATTATAATAATTAAGAAGACGAACTAACAATTACGAAAATTCAGAGAAAAAAATAGTAGAAAAAAAAAAATTCCAAAACAAAAATTAGTTCATGTATGATTTTTTTATTAGTGTTTTTTTGTTGTTGTTGTTATTTTTCCAGATTTGATGTTCCTTTTTTTGTTTTAAGGTATGAGTTTATTTATGTTTTTAATGTTATTTTTTATTTTCGTTATATTCTTATTTTTTTTATTTTAATGTTCCGTAACGTTCTCATTTCAAATCAGAATAAGATGATTTTTATGTCAAAATACTCGTAATGATGAGATGAATAAGACAATATTTATTTTGTATTTTTTTTCCAATCACATTTAAGATTTTTGCACTATTTTCTATATTACAAAACTTTTGAAAAAAGTTTTCATTTTAAACGCACATTTCCAATTCAACCTCTAAAATACCATCTTCAGATGTTATCCCAAATGAACCCTATATATACTAAATTAAAAAGATATTTAATTAATTTCTATGTCGGGGACAAAAACTGTCAAAGATTAAAAATTCAAGGACTATTTTATTAAAATCAAAAGTTTAAAGACTAAAGTGACATAATTTATATAAGATGGGTCTATTAACACCCCTCATTTTGTTTTTCCCACTCACTTTTGCAAATCAACAACAAATTAATTTTAGAATTAAAAATTATTTCCCCGTGGAAGATCAAGTTGGTGAGCCATGTGATGGGAAACCTTCCGTACAGTTCGGAGAGCACTGAATTAGAATGAGAGGTCCACCACCACATCATTGCATGTAAGGGGAGCTCACTCAATTCGCAAATTGGTCCTACTTGTAATTCACACTATACAGTTTTTTTATATATTTTGTTTTATTTTTTTTAAATTTTTTTCTCATGAGATTTCTTTTTTCTTTTTAGATATTTAATAAAAATTCTTCATCAGTTTATATTTTGAGATAAAAATCTATGAAGTTATTCTTTGGTGTACTTCTTCTTGAGACGATAAAAACTTGAGGATAATATGCTTATGAAGTTGAGTATTCCACAAGTATGATTGAAAATGTTATGAATTTGGTTAATATTTTTATTAGATAATTAAAAAAAAAACTCACAATTCAGAGCTTGCATGAATTCCTAACCATTTCTCTCTCCTTTTTTTCTTTTATAGATAAATGATGGTATAAGTATCAGTAGGTATACCAAGACATCCCAATTAGGTTGGCATCCCTCTTAGACCCTTTTTAATTTACATGTCCCAAATTATTATTAATAAAATAAAAGGAAAGAGAATAATGTTGAAAGAGGGAAAATAAAACAAGCAAGCACCAAATAGGGCATTGAAACAAAAAATAAAAAGTCCTATGAACTCAAAAGCTAGCCGGAGATTGGTCCCAAAGAATTAAGCACGAACTTGCATATTGTGATTCAATTTCAAATATGTCTTGTTAAAAACTTTTTAGCTAAAACCTTGTGAGAACAAGACCAAAAGAAAAAAAGAGTACATATTTATCAAAGGTCGGCTATCTTGAAAATTATATAGTGGAAGACCGATAATGTCTTTGTTGATTGTTGACGAAATAAAATCTGGACAAGTAAACCACCAATTTTCTTCTTCCGAGCACGTTGCATGAGAAGCCAATTTATCTGTCATGTGGTTTCCTTCCCTAAATACATGAGAATCGTAATAGTTGTTTTCTTGAAAATAGTTCAACGCGCACACCCATCTTGTAAGAAACTTCCAAGCTACATTCTTGCTTTTGTTTTGAAGAAGATATTCTACCACATACGTTGCATCACATTCGAACCATAGGTGAGTCCATTGAAATTTGATGGCATATTCTACGGCCGTGATGACACCCCAAAACTCGGCTTCAAAAGCATAGAGAACCCCCGCAGGCTTAGCAAAGCAACCTTTATAGAATTCTCTATAGGTTCGAAAAATACATCCATATCCAGCAATACCTAGTGAACCATTTGCAGCTCCATCTGTATTGACCTTGATTCACCTTATGATTGGTCTTTTCCATTCAATCTCAATGATTCTGGGAGTTCTGGAAACTCTATTTTGGAGCTTGAAAGTTTCAAAATTAAAAGATCAACAAGGGAATTATTTATAGCATGAGAATCAATACGATCCACCTCTCTAATACTGTTCCATATCAAAACAAGAGCGCCATGTTTATTTGGGATCTTATCTTCAAAAACTGCCCCGTTACGCAATTTCCATATTATCCACATAGTGGAAATAATTCCACTAATCCAAAGATTATAAACCTGTGAGCTCATATGGGCTTTAGAAGTTGAGATTAAAAGGTCCTTAAGATCTCTTGACCTGTTGATCTGAAATTTGAAAGTGGATTGCAAAATGTTCCAGATTGAGATAGCAAAATCGCATTGAAGAAAAAGGTGACTAATATCTTCTTCAGCACTGTAGCAAAAACGACAGCAAGAAGGCATGACGAATCCCTTCCTTTTGAAAGTCTGCTCCATCGCCAACCGACCATGAATTGCCTTCCAAACAGTGAGAGATCGTCTTGGTCCTAGATTTTATCTCCCCAAGTGGCCGCAAGCAAATTGTCATAAAAATCCTTCATCTTAGGAAGTCCCGAAGAGGAGGATTTCCAGCGCAAAGAATCAATGAAATCAGTAGCAATAGTGACCCTCTCTATATCACGAGCAATGTTAAGGAAAAGCATCCAAAAACTGCTAAGGGAGGACCCAGTGACCCTCAACAATAAAACTTACCAAAGGAATGCTAAGATCAACATCCTCATTCATACAGATTTTAGAATCAATTGGATAACCAATCCAATTATTCAACCATAAGTTATCCTTGGAATTATTTTCCCACAAGCCAAATAATCTCCTCCATGGCTGAGAGTAAAAAATTCTGACGGCTGGCCAAAGAGACGAAGCGACAGGGCTGCTTTTAATGACACGAAAATCCTTGATACATTTTTGTCTCAGGAAATCACAAGCAACGGATTCATCTTTCATCATCCGCCAGGCAAGTTTTTTCAAAAACACTGCATTAGTAGCCTCCAAGGAACGAATTCCGAGACCTCCTTCCGTTTTGGGAAGGCAACATTTTTTCCAAGCAACCGCGACTAACTTTCTTTTTTCAATATTCCCAGTCCAAAGAAAATTTCTCAATCTTCCGAATTAAATTTGCTGGCCATTTGTATATCATAAAACCGTGATTTAATGAGCTTGCGACCACTGAGTTTATCAAGGTGAGTCTTCCAGCCATGCATGGCATTTCTCCTTTCCATTTTGAGAATTTTGAATTAATCATTTCTCTCAATTATTTATGAAATGAATAATCAATTAAATCGATAGATTTGTTATATATCACATATGCATATGTGTTTTCTATTTGCTTGTTATTTCTTAGAAAACAAAAAACTAGTTATAACATGGAACTACAAAAACTATTGAAAAACAGGAATAATAAGTTAATAACAAACAAAATAAAACAATCTTCTCTTAAAAAAAAAATCGTGGAAATATATTAAAAAAAAAAACAACAAAATAGAACATTTAAAAAAAAAGTAAGTAAAAAATGTACATGAATTTAGACCGTAATTGGAGTAGAAAGAAAAAAGTAAATAATTCATTTATAAGGGTTTTTTTTAATAGAAAAATTAGGAGGTGGAACAACTAGTCATTTAATAGTAAACTAATATGATAAGTAGTTTTAAAAAATGGGTGGGAAAAATAAAATGAGGGTATTAATAGAGCCACCATTTACATAATTTAGAGGGTTATTTACGTTTTTTGTACATGTATTTTACTTTTATTTAGAAAGTATACTCTGCATTTTGAATTTTTACATTTGTATACCATCAAATTTTACATAATATACAAATTTATTCTATTTATGGATCAACATTTAATTTTGATCTTAAAATGCCTAAAGTACCATTAAAAAGAAATATTACAATATGTATTATTTATGCTTTTATAATTTCTTTGATAATACATAATTGTAATATTTCTTTTTAAGGGTAATTTGGTATTTTAATGTCAAAATTAAGTATTGACCAAGAAAATATATAAATTTATTTACTAAGTGTAATTTAATAATATAAATGTAAAAGTTTAAAATATATGATATTCTTTCTGACTAAAAATAAAATATAAGTTCATATAGTAAATGAGTTTGAGTTGAAAATTTTAAGTTTGAGTTAAAAATTTTTATTGATTTTTCAGAAAAGACAAAAATTTTGTAGGAAGAAAACAAAAACTTTGTGAAAAAAAATAAAAATTGAGATTAAAAATTACAATTTAAAGTAGTTTGAGCTTAAACGTCAAATGTAACCTATATAATGTAAAAACGTAAATAACCCTATTTAAGAGATAAAGGAACGAATTACCCAAAAATTTATTTACCTCGAACAGTTTTAATCGCGTGTATGTTTGATACTTTATTGATTATCAAAATGAAATGCTAATTTGTTTTCTCATTTCCCTCTCTCTTTCACTCTCCATCTTCCCTGAATATCTCTCTCTCTCTCTCCTCTCCCCATCTCACTCACTCACTCACTCACTCACTCTCTCTGGCGAAGCTCTTGGCCGCCACAGACTTGCGTCGCCATCCACGTCGTCCGATCTCCGGCGGCCATTTCTGATTTCCAGATGTGAGAGGAAGCAGCTTCGGAAGCTAATAATGAAAAAAACGATCTAGAACAAAGGTCATTTTTAATAATTCTCTCTCTCTCTCTCTCTCTATATATATATATATATATGAATTTTTTTATTTGATTAAAATTCTCGGTTTTGTTGATTAAAATTAGATAATTGACGAATTTCAGAAATTACCCAACCAAATCTTTTCCTTTCCTACTGCATAATCAATGAAATTCATGAGGAAGAAGGAAGACAGTGAGTGAATATAAGGACCATGAAAATTATTGAAAATAGTGGAAGAAAAACCTCGTTATTTTTGTTTGTTAGTTTAGTTGTTCTTAATTTTTTTATTTTGAATTGTTTTCAGTTAGTTTGATTAGAAATGTAAAATTTTCTACTTTCGATTTCGCTTCGAAGAACCGGATTCACCTATATTCAAAAATTGTTGAATTAAACCCTAATATATATTTGATAAAATTCCTTGCTCATGGTCACGGACTTGTCTTTTTTAATTTATTTTTTATACATGGTTGCAATTGAAAGCATAATCGGAATCTTGCACACCTAAGACAAAAATAATTTAAGTTTTGGTAGTTTCCAGGGAGGTGGATTGACAGGCGTTGGAGTTCGACTTCGAGTTTGAGTTCGAGTTCGAGTTCGAGTTCGAGGTCGTGTTCGAGTTTGTGTTCGTGTTCTACAAACCATTGAGAGCTGCAAATGGCAATTTTGACAAGTTTGAGGTGAGTAGAGCAGCATAAAAGGCAAGAAAGAGGCGTTTGATTTCTTCTTTATTTGATGTTATTATTATTGTTATCATTATTATTTTTTTAGTCCAGTCCAATATTGTTTAACTCTTTCTGTTCTCATGTTGTTTCTTACTTACCGTCTCCATACAAGTTAGAAAGAGAGGAGGCCAACTCCCTTTTTAGTTATTACACAACCAAAAAGGCCCTTCTTTTGGAATCTTAAAAAATGGGCCTTCTTCGAACCTTAGACCTATTACTTCAAATCCAAGTGATTCACCTTCACCACTGAGCCAAACTCCTTGGGGTTGATGAGAGGTTGTCCTTTGAACAAATTATGGTTGTTGAATGACCTCTGCATCTGCAAGGCCTATAAAATAAGCACCCATTTTCTGCAATCATAATCACGACCGACCTCGTCTCTGTCTCTGTCTCTGTCTCTGTCTCTGTCTCTGTCTCTTGCATTGCGTGCGGCTTCTTCTTATCTCATCATTTTTTTTTTCTTTCTTCGATTTCTAAATTTTAATTGTTGTGTGTTCATTTTTGTAATGTTTATATATAATATATATGAATGGAAAGTAATTATAAAGCCAATTAGCAGAGCAAAGGCGTCGATTAAGAAAAAGATGGCGCAAATTGCATTGAAGGTTGGCAATATCATTTACTGAAAGCGATTCTCCGTGCCTATCAAATTTCCCTATTCCTTTTTGATTATGGCCTCGAACATGTCGCTACCTTTCATTCTCTTGCCTCCCGTTCTTTCATCAGTTTTTGTTCCTGTTTTTCCAAATGAATTTCAATTTATATATATATATATTTATTTATTTATCTAGTTTTTTCTTTCACTTTCTGATATTTTTCTTCTCTTATCGTTTTCCTTTAGAATTTTTTCGATTCCAATGTCTTTTTTCATCACTTCAGAGTCGTCTTTGTACTTGTTGGTTGCTGATGGTGGCCACATGATTGGGTGACTAGAAAAAAGAATGTGTCGGCTTCGTTGATTACATGAAATATTTGGATATCTACTTTGGCTCTTAAATTGGGGAAAATTGAACTATTTACATGAAACTATTATTCAGAAAAGTTTGATTAATAGTCGAGCCACTATGCCCAAAAAAGAGAAAAGGAAATGTTGATGTGAAAAATTAAATAAATAAATAAATAAGCAATACTACTTGAAGTCTAATAACACTTGCCTAA
>CM046385.1:22125784-22147083 GCA_025413485.1 Ficus microcarpa
GGGTTGGGGAACAAGCAGGGCTAGTTGTTTTTCAAATTCGTTTTCTTTTAACAGAGATTAGTGTTGAACTTTTGATGGCTTTTTGGAGACTATTATGTCTCTGTTTGCGTGGCGGGAGAATGTAAATCAAATGAAAAAAAATATATGTTGGGTTTCCTGTGTCCTCCCCCATCTGTAGCACAGTTTCTCCTCTGTCTAGCAGTGATCTTCCCTTAGTCACCATCGGTCTTTCATCTCTGCCGAAGCCACGCCTCTGGTTTCTGCCAGTTAGAATCGAATATATTCGATTCCCTGTCACAGTGGGTGGTACGAACCCCACGAGTTTAAAGTGGAAATGTATGCGTTCTTCTTCAACCCTCACAACGTCTCCATCTCTTCCCTGGGTTGAGTTCGGAGTTTGGCCATTGTTGACGCCGGATTTCTGTTAAAGTTTTCTAATCGCCCGACTTCCAATTTTCGTTGCTAGGGTTTCTTCCACCTGGGCTTATACTTGGTGCCAGTCGGGGAAGTTGGTGCCCCGCCGTGTCTGTTCATCGGACTCCTGGCTTAGGCACCGCTGGTGGCCAATGCGGCGCCGACTGGGGTCCTCGAAGCAAGCTCGATCAAAAGGGCTCGTTACCCACTATTTTCGGGTTCAGAAATCAGCGCACCGATCCAACGCTTCCTGTCCTAATCCGCCCCTATCGGCCGTATACTCCTCCTCCGACTCCAATTCGGTAACCCAAGTATACTATCTTAACCTTTTACAAATTATCTTCATTGTCAATTGACTTGAACGTATGGCAGGTCGGGTTATGCATAAAATGTTAAAATGATTTAGTGCATGTGTGGCTTAATTTTCTGAATCCTAGGATATAAACCAAGCGTTTAGGGTGGATTTAAGTCAGTTTGAACATCGTTGATGCAATGTGTTGGTGAATATTTGTGTTCGTTACATATTTGATCATTCTTGTTGGTTTCAATGCTTCATATGATGAGTTGCATTATTTGGCAAATAAATGAGTTAGTTGACCTAAAATTTAACTTTGGTTGGTGTTAGGGTAAAAATTATGTGTCGTTATGTTAAATGTGTATTCGTCCTCACTTTGTCCTGCGTTTTCGCTTGATTTTGATACTTTTTCCACAAAAGGAGACGGCTGGTCCCTTTTTTTTTTTTTTTTTTTTTTTTTTCCAGATTTTGTTCATTCTTACACCTTTCTTTGGACATTTAGAGGCTGCCTAGATGATCTACTGATGCTTGCACCATGACTCTATCATTTCAGTTGTTTTTTGCTTCATTTTGGCTTCGATTTGCCACTTTTTGGACCCAAAATGGCTTGGGTCTGGTTTTGTCTGATTTTGGTCATTCTTACACTTTCATTTGGTCATTTAGGGCCTGCGTAAATGATCCCCTAATGCTTGCACCATCACTTTATCATTTTGGTTGGTTTTGGCTTCATTTTGGCTTGAAATGTTCACTTTTAGGACCCAAACTGGCTTTGGTCTAGTTTTGTCTGATTTTGGTCAATCTTACACTTTCATTTGGTCATTTAGGACCTACGTAAATGATTCCCTAATGCTTGCACCATCACTTTATCATTTTGGTTCGTTTTGGCTTCATTTTGGCTTGAAATTGGCACTTTTAGGACCCAAACTGTCTTTGGTCTGGTTTTGTCTGATTTTGGTCATTCTTACACTTTCATTTGGTCATTTAGGACCTGCGTAAATGATCCCCTAATGCTTGCACCATCACTTTATCATTTTGGTTCGTTTTGGCTTCATTTTGGCTTGAAATTGGCACTTTTAGGACCCAAACTGGCTTTGGTCTGGTTTTGTCTGATTTTGGTCATTCTTACACTTTCATTTGGTCATTTAGGACCTGCGTAAATGATCCCCTAATGCTTGCACCATCACTTTATCATTTTGGTTCGTTTTGGCTTCATTTTGGCTTGAAATTGGCACTTTTAGGACCCAAACTGGCTTTGGTCTGGTTTTTCTTGATATTGATCATTCTTACACCTTCATTTGGTCATTTAGGGCCTGTCTAGATGAGCCACCTGACCTTGCACCTTCACTTCCACATGATGGACGTTTTTGGTCTCATTTTGGCTTGAAATTGGCACTTTTAGGACCCAAACTGGCTTTGGTCTGGTTTTTCTTGATATTGATCATTCTTACACCTTCATTTGGTCATTTAGGGCCTGTCTAGATGAGCCACCTGACCTTGCACCTTCACTTCCACATGATGGACGTTTTTGGTCTCATTTTGGCTTGAAATTGACACTTTTAGGACCCAAACTGGCTTTGGTCTGGTTTTTCTTGATATTGATCATTCTTACACCTTCATTTGGTCATTTAGGGCCTGTCTAGATGAGCCACCTGACCTTGCACCTTCACTTCCACATGATGGACGTTTTTGGTCTCATTTTGGCTTGAAATTGGCACTTTTAGGACCCAAACTGGCTTTGGTCTGGTTTTTCTTGATATTATCATTCTTACACCTTCATTTGGTCATTTAGGGCCTGTCTAGATGAGCCACCTGACCTTGCACCTTCACTTCCACATGATGGACGTTTTTGGTCTCATTTTGGCTTGAAATTGGCACTTTTAGGACCCAAACTGTCTTTGGTCTGGTTTTGTCTGATTTTGGTCATTCTTACACTTTCATTTGGTCATTTAGGGCCTGCCTAAATGATCCCCTAATGCTTGCACCATGACTTTGTCATTTTGGTTGGTTTTTGCTTCATTTTGGCTTGAAATTGGCACTTCTTGGCTTCATTTCGCCTTAAGTTAAAGTTTAAGTCCCTCATCGGCGATGATGTATAGAACATAAAACATGTTCGGTTGCGTAATCTGATGGGTGAGTTAATGACGTGAGATATATCGTTTGATACCGGTATCTAATCTCGTTGTGGCCAGGTATAGAACTTAATCGTCTGGTCGGCTCCGCCGATACTTTGTTAACCCCGGACCTAGTGCTTATTTGCCATGGTATCTACATATGTCATGGGTCATTTACATGCCTCAGATGACCTTTATCGAGCATTTTATACTGAGCCACCCCCCCTCGTGCTCTTTTGTATTTAGTTATGTATTTTGGTTTTTGTCGACCGTTTTATTAAGGAAATGCCTCGAAAAACAACGGGTGAGTCGTACCACTGGGATCAGGCTAAGGAAACAGTTTTCCTCGAAAAGCTTGACGAATACGTGGCCTGCAATTCCGGTCGGCATCCTCCTCTATCGACCCTCAATATATGGGCAACGGAGTTTAATGCTGCGTTCGGAGGGGTTCCTGCAACCGGCGTAACATTACAGCAGAAGAAGGATAGGATGAGAAAATTATATAAGGGTTGGAAGGCATTGCAATGTCGGACAGGGCTAGGTTACGATCCGGATACGGACCGAGTCATCTGCTCAGACGATGCATGGCAGGAATTTATTCAAGTAAATTAAAATCACACTTCGAACTTTTATGTGTCGTATATTATTCTCACCTTCATTATTATTGGACATTTAATTTGACAAATCTTGTTTTTTTGCAGGGCCATAAAGAGTGCAACCATCTGCGTTACGAGGGGCTGCGAAACAGAGAGCTATATTATAACATATTCGATAGAAAGAATGCGGCTGGTGCCATGGGATACGGTTCAGTTACGATGCCACATGACACGCCGGCGACCGTCAACGTTGACGGTTCACAAGACAACTCCGGCATAGGCCCGGTTAGCAGAGAGGACCTGACACCTTCGTCTGGGCGTCATAGGCGCAACAACATAAGAGCGGGCACCGCCGCCGGTACGGCACGATCTAGGGGCAGTTCCGGCAAGAGAAAGTTAAGGGACGAGACGGATGAGATGACATTCACGGCTATGCAGGAAATAGTCAGTCACTTTCGTGGCCGCGGTGAATCAGGCACAAGTAATACCCAAGCAAGCCGCACCGATCACATGCTGTTGTGCATCAAGTTTTGACAGAGATGGGTGTTCCACCCGATCAGCGGACAATGATGTGGCATTACTTAACGAGCCATCCAGAAAACAAGCGTACATTCCACAAGCTGTCCGAGGTCGATAGGCAATCAATTGTCGCATCCGTTGTTAGGTCGCAGCCGCCACCTGCCGACTGAGGGTCTTCTATCGGCAACCCATTCAGTGTGTTCTACCGCCGACCGAATGAGTGTCTTCTTCCGCCGGAATTTAACTTTTTCATATGTTTTATTGTTATTATTTTCCCCTATTTATTTATTTGTTTGACATCGGCCTGTGATTGGATTGTGGTTCAATTAATATTTCACGAAAACTTGTAACAAACCTTTAGTTTGTTATGGGTATGTTGTTAGGTTGGTTTTTTTTATGTGATATTAACTAATGTTCGTAAATGTTAGTACGGCAATCTGGTTTTTTCCTAATTCGGCTAAATTGTTTTGCATCAGACCCCCTATTTTTGGAGTTGAGCATCTCTCCGGCTACCCAAAAAATGAATGTGCAAAGCTCCGATTCTGAGACGGAAAACGAGGGCATGAGCTCAACAGCCGAGTATAGCGACGATGTCAGATATTTGACGATGGCTGTTGTTGCCACGACGAACAGTAGTCGGATCAGGCGGCGAGATCCACAACCGATGCATAATTCAATATATACTGGGAGAATGCGTGTTGATGAAATTTTAAACGGCCACGATGAAGTCCTTCTTACAATGATCAGTATGAAAGCAGCAACGTTCAGATCATTTAGTGACCTGTTACAGACCAGGGAATTATTGAAGCCAACGTGCAACATGGACGTGAACGAGTAGTTATTTGTTTTTTTATCGATTTGCGCACAAGGGGCAACGATACGACATACTTCGTATTTGTACCAGCATTCATTAGAGACAACCTCCCGTTGGTTCTATAAAGTGCTGAAGGTTGTCTGTTCGCTAAAGGACGAGTTCATCAGCCCACCTGATTACACGGCTGTTCAACCTTTGATTCAGGAGCACTCATACAAATATCGACCGTGGTTCGATGTACGTATATTTTGTCTCACATAACATTATCGCACGAAAGAAGTCTTACAAGAATGACATTCTTATTGATGGTACTCGTTAATAAATTTGACTCATATTGACTCAGGGTTGTGTGGGGGCTATAGATGGCACACACGTCCCATGTGTGCCACCGGAGGCCAATTCAGACGCCTGGTTCAACCGGAAAGGGTATCATTCGCAAAATGTACTAGCCACATGTTCGTTCGACATGAGATTCACGTTTATGTTGGCCGGGTACGAGGGATCGTATCACGACGCTAGAATTCTGGAAGAGGCAATAGCAGACTACGGGTTCCCAATACCGCCACCAGGTCAGTAAAAATAGCTAATCTACATGCTTCATTTATATTTAAATGGAGTTTTAAATAACATAGGCGATGTGTGATTATTCTTGGTGATATTTCGACTGTAGGCAAATTTTACTTAGCGGATTCGGCCTACGCAAACAGAGATTGCTTTTTGAGCCCATTCCGATGGGAGACTTACCATTTACCAGAATACCGAACACGTCGTGGCGGGCTACGCAACCGTTGGGAAGTATTTAATTACACACATTCGTCTCTTCGGAACTATATTGAGCGCACATTTGGTGTTTGGAAGTCTAGATTTAAAATACTTAAAGGCGTTAACAGTTACCCGATGAAGAAACAAAAAATGATCCCCATCGCATGCGCGGTTTTGCATAACTTCATCAGGATGCATCAGGCGGGGGATCCCGTACTTGAACAGTTCGAGGCAGATTGTGTGCCAGTAAGTGAGACCGTTGATGTGAATGACGATGACGTGCTTGCTGACGGGATCGATGTAGCTGGGCCTAGTATTCGAATGCACGACCATGCATCAATGAATCAGGTCAGAGATATGATGACTGACGATATGTGGGTCAGATATCAAATACAACCATGGTATAAAACCAGTTGAAATTTGGAATGATGGAAGTTTTGGGCCATACTCACCGACTGAAACTGATTTTGTAGTCTTTCTCTTGCTTTGCAGACGAATATTTTTCTTTATTTTCCCCAATTTTATGGCAATGTATGAAATTCAACAAATTATTATGATGAGAGTAGATCACATGGTGTTAGTCGTATAGCATATTTTATGGCCTGTCTATAAAATTCAACAAATTATTATCAAAAGAAAAAATTGGTTTTCTGTTCAACTGAATTGGGTATGGATTTAGCGTATTTTAATTTTTCCATTTTTCGTTAAATAGCACATGGGATAAATTGTTAAATTGTTGAGTTTGATTTGGATTGAAATTTTTAAGTTAGATTAGTTATGACATTTGAAAAAATAATTATAATTTTGGTTGACTTGTCAGAGCTAAAAGATAAATGAGTTGCGAAAGAATAGTTTAGTTGGAGTTCAGATAAGTTACCGAAGTAGAAAAAAGAAAAAAATTGGTTTAACTCAATTTCTTCACATCCAAACAGGGCCCTTGTTTTTTAATCATCCCTTTTTCAACTCAAACTTTTTTACCAAACAACCAACTCAAACTAAACTAATTATTCCAAACATTTTACCAAACACTTTCATTTCAACTCATCTCATCTCAACTCAAACTCAACTTAAATTTTTCAACTCAAACTAGCGAACCAAACAGGCCTTAAGTATAAAAAAACATGAACCAAAGGGTATTGGGAACTAATTGAGGTTAAATAAGAATTAAAATATAAAAATAAATAAATAACGGGTCAAATTATAAAATTTGCTTAGACTATAATTAGGCAGCATTTTGATCACCCTTAAAACTGTATACTAACCTAATAAAAATAAGAAATAATATGGTTTATATTATAGTCAAATGTACGACCTTAAAAGACATATATGGGCTTAAATGTAATACTTTTATATGATTGTATTTAGAAATGTAATAAGTTATGAAAGCCATTTTGAGAATTTATGAACACTGTAAACATTATTCTAAGGTTAGGACAAACTTTTAAAAGCCATTCAATAAGTCTAGATTAAAAAGGGTACGTTTAATGACAAAATTGTAATTTTGTCAAACTAAGAGGCAAACTGATAATTTGATGGGGAGAACGTTTTGGATCTTACGTAGAGATTTTCTGGACCTATAATATTGCAAGAGAGATTAATAAAAGCTATGGTCAAAATATTTAACAAGTTTAAGCTTAAAAATGCTTGAATAACTAAAATAGGGGCAAATTGATAATTTAATATCTGATGGCTCAGTGTTGAGAAAATAAGCCAGCCACTAGGCTTGCTAAGATGCCATGTAATTTTTGACCAAAACTTAATAAAGACAACGTAATGAGTCCCAATAAGTTTAAAATAATAATAAGACCCAATTACAAGTAAATGAGTTGTAATATACCCAATAAATCCACAACCCAAAAAGATGACCCAATATGATATTAGAAGGCCATAGTTATCCATGTTATCCATGGTCACCTAATGGACCTAAATATGTGTTAGAAAAATGGATCCGTTATCAGAGTTACGGCGCAGCAGAAGTTTTAAAATTTTTATGCCGATTCAGAAAAGAAGCTCATGATGTATATAACAATAAATTAAATATATGATCAAATATACCTTGTTTCTTGGATTCCGGAATTGCTAGAGCATCGACCTACGTATCTTCTCTACTATTTTCAAGTCCCCACGTCTCAGAGTATTTGTGGGCACATGTACTATGAATTCAAGCGACCGGTAATTATTTTCAAGTATAGATCCCACTTTCTCAATCCCGATGTACCTCGTTGAGAATTCAATCCGGGTTCATTCTTCAAAACTATAAAACAGGAACCGGTTAACTTTTTATGAAAATATCACTCGGCTTAACCTTTCTCACAGTTTTGATTCAATGAAAATTTCTCTCTTTTTCTCACACCCAGAAAGGACGAATTTTCTCAAATAAAAAAACTCAGTTTTTTTTTTCTCTATCCCAAAAAACCGTTCCCTATCTTTGAGTGTATGATGATAGTTAGCCTTTTTTTAAGAACCCCTAACCTTTATATAATACTCTAATCCTTTTAAAAAATATCTCTTACTAGAAAAATAATTAATAATTATTTTTCTGGATAATCTTTTGAACCAAAGGATCATTCGAATTTCGAGCTAGGTTCTTTCAACCTTATGGACGATTTTTTGCTTGGAGAATCTTAAAAAAATTCATGCTCCTCTTTATGTGTAGATTGATTGATGGTTCAAATTTAAATCAAAAATCTTGACTAGTCAAAACGTTCTAATCCTATCTAGATTCAAACTCTTTTTAAATCTTTGAATTTAAATAAGATTTTCTTATTTGAATTTAAATAAATATTTTCCACAAACATTATCCATATTTAATTAATTTAAATAAATAGAATATTTTAGATTTCCTTTTTACCAAAAAAACGTACACCATTCTTTAAGAAAAGAAAATCTATCAAATAAGCTCCATTATTTAAATCAATTAATAATTTAATATTTGTAATAGGCTCCTATAATTATGAAAAATTAATCCCGAATTAATTATTTATCAATTATCAATTTCAGGACTGTTCCACTAAAAGTCTGAAGCTGAACTCCCATTTACATACTGTATTATGACAGCTTTCTAACGCAGTACTTCTCCCATGATTTATTCATTGCTCGCTTAATCCCCATATGTTATCCATGATTGAATTAAGGACTTTTTCCGTTTTATCTTTTCAATCATTTGAACTTAAAGTTCCATTGTTCTCCATTGAAAGAACCACCAATTATAAAGCCATATAATCGGTAAATCATTAGAGAACACAAAGTAAACCGGTGGCCAATATCTTGTTATATTATCTTTTAATTCCCGAATAATGCCTTTAAGTAGATAACATGTATTATCGTTAAGATAGTTATGGATTCCGTAACTATAAATTTTTATTTCTCCATCCATAAGTCATACACTCAAAACACAAGTATATTGACCATTAATTATCAGTGTCTCACCCATAGTCGATCAAAATGTATAAGTCATGGATGCGAACTTAAGTATTCATTTTAGGATTAATATTAATGCAGGATGATAATCAAAACGTCATTGATTCTTATAAACGGAATTATTAAACCGAATCAATTAACGCCTTAGGTCTAGTCTAATGTTATACCTCAATATTGGTATGCATTAAAGTTTCTACGCGGAACCTATTTGATGGTCAAGATAAACCATTCCTCCAAGAAAGTAGACAACCTTTACAATCTTATCATGAATAAGATCCCAAAATCTTATTCCATCGATTGCAGACCATTTATTTAGACTTTTATCAAATTATCACGTCTTCTATTTATACCCTGTATACATATGGTAATCCGATATATTTCCAACAGCCTAGGAGTATTTTATGTTTGCTCAAAATAACCATACAATCAACAAATGAAAGTAAATAGGATACTACTTATTAAACATGAATAACCTCTTTTTATTAATATCAAAATATAATATTTACACAAAATCCCTAGAATTGATTTTCTATCCTTAGAGTATATATACATCCCAACAATATGAATAAAAGGGAATTAAGTAAAATAATAGGTAAGAAATTAAGTATTAATTAATTAACTCACCGATGGGTTAATAATTAATTAATTTAATATTTAAATTAATTAATAAATTAATTTATGATAATCATGTAATTAATAATTAAAGATGTTATTCAAAACAAAAAAAGAAACAAATTAATAATTAAATTAAAATTAATTATTAATTAAAAGAGCATATGTCCATAATCGAAAATGATTTAAAAACCTTACTTTAATTGTCGGATGTCGATTCAAAATTAGGACACCGCATTGACTTGAGGTTAGAGTCGGGAACAATCAACGTAGATACATAGTTACGTGATTTCCTGTAAGTAAAAATCTCACTTACAGCATGGAACAAAATATTTGTCGTTGTTGATGCTCTATGTTTTCTATGATTTGCCTTGATGAAGTGATGAACTTATGAGTCATATGTATTGTGTTAATTAAACATTTAACGTGCATAATTTCTCTTGCATTGATATGATTAACATGCCTCACAGATATGTATGTAGTGATGATAGATACATGGTGACATGTAAATCTACATATTGTCACAAATAATAATAATAATGAGACTAACGAAAAATATGATTAAATGTCGTACCAACCTCCAATTAGTGAGAGAAAATAATAAGAACGGAAATTATAAGATATGACCTTAGAGGTTGTTAGAGGGTTGCTCCCCTAATTTCCCATTGGTTACACACATATGGGTACGACATAGGGACCTTTATGTAGACAAGATATATATAATGAAGCATAATAGAACACATATAGATCACATGCATTTTAAATATTCATGATGTTACATGTGATGATATGATTCTATGGAAATGATTTGTGAGTTGTTGATTGTACTTGCGAGCAAAAGCTCATATTTGTGTATTCATGTTGTAGGTAACGCAGGTAAGCAGCTTATTACTTATATGTTTTATGGACTGACAAAACTATGCGGAGGCGATGAAGTACGGGAGTGGGATATTACCACGAATTTAATTTTCACATTTCGACTTCGTAAATTATTTTATATCGACTATATTTATAACTATGTCTCAGTGTTTTAATACTGCTAAACTAGTATGAGCACTTAACGGGAAAAAGACTTTAGACTCTATCCTTTTAATTTAAATGAAGTTATAGCTTCTTAAATATTATATAAATACGAATTTGAATATGATATTTATTATCTAAAGGTTTTCAATTTTTTTAGTTAAAAATTTTAGTAATTCTATTTTCTGTAGTACGAATATTATTTTAAAAAAAATTCTGTGTTTTTAGAATCAAATATAAATAAATGTTAAGATTAAATTAAATAAGAATAAATAAACTAGTTAATGGTCCGAAAAATCAGGTCGTTACATAGAATCTGGAAGGGAACATACTGATAAGTTCCCTCATAATACATACCTTCTTTTTCAACACAAGGGTCCCACTCAAAAAAAATATATATATCTAAAGGATAAAATCCCTCTTTTCTTTTTCGAATTTGCTTCCATTAATATCCATTAATCTGTCTTCATTCATTACTTGTCCTCCTTTTTCTTTTCTGTTTTCTTCTTTCTCTTTTATCTTTTCATTTCCAAATTTCAGCACACAAAAAAAAAAAAAAAATATATATATATATATATATATAATAATAATAATAAATCTCTGTTAATTCATTCTAGCATTGAATTTTTGTTGTCATGAAGCCCAAGTTTTCAGCTTTAACCCTACTGAAGGTGGAGATTTTTCATTCTGTTCATGTTTTTTGTTCTCTGAAACCCCTGCAGAGTTGTATTATAGTGAGTTGAAATTGAAATATTATTCAAGGTGCTCTTATTTCATGCAAATGGGGTGTCCTCCAAAGTTAAATTTTGGCAAGAATTATGGAACCTGTTTTCATATTCCTTTCCTCTCAAACTGGTAGAGTAGAAAATGGGGCCATTTTATTATTAAAGGCTTTTCAGAAGCACCAAATTCAATGCCCTACTTCTTTAGGTTCTTGGGCTACCTTTTTGAAAACTTTGGCAACAGATTATGAATATACCCCATGCAAAGGTAAATTATCACATCTAGTGTCATAATTTCCTCTTATTTTGCAAATAATATGGTCCATTTAGAACACCTGCTTGAGTTGAAATTTTTATGTTGAAGTTTGTTGACTTTTTTAAAAGAGATAAAAACTGAGTTGAAAATTTTAAGTTAAAATCGGCTAACCAAATGGACCATTACTATATGTACTTTTTTACCGCTAGTGATTGTAGCATAGAGGCCATGGAGGTCCTGTTTAGAGCCTTCGTTTCTAATAAGTCAGGATTCTGTTGAAGGCCCATGAACATGATCTTTTGTCATCTTATTGATGGTTTCAATTACTGTTTATCTTCTAAATGCAGGATCGGAGGACATGAAAACACAACTGATTCCCTTTTTATTAATTTAAAAAAACTATATATACTATTTTTGGATAGCATTATGTGAAAAATACAACAATAATTCTTCTGAATTTTGAAGTTCTGTTTTTATTATCCACTAAATTCTCAATGATATATAGTACATTATCCTGCCATGATCATTTCAAAACTTCCACAATCCCTTCTCAAACCTACACGGTTTTTCTTTAATGTCTAATTTAGGCAGAAAATTTTATGAGAAGATGAGGGAAAATTTTTTATCGGTAGAACATAATTATTTATTGTCACTTCAAAATCTATTATATAAAAAGATATATAATATTTTAGTGAATTTAATGAAAATTTCTAATAGTTTAAAATTATGTCTCACATTAAATGATATTTTGGAAGCTTGTCATGCTAGGGTACTAATAATACATATTTTAAATATTAGATGTGTTTAAAATCATATCGAAAAAATATAATATTGAATATAAATTTAAAAATTTGAAACACAACCCTATCTTATTATTATTATTATTATTTTTAATTTGGATAAGTATAGTAAACACTACTATAAAATGTGGATACCACGACGGTTTTTAACCGTCGTGGTAATATTTCCACGACGGTTTTCTAACCGTCGTGGAATCCAGAGTCGTGGAATGTTTTTAGATTCCACGACGGTTAAAAAACCGTCGTGAAATAGGCAAAAATAGGACTTAAATATGGACATTTAAGAACATACCACGACGGTTTTACGCAAAAAACCGTCGTGGTAAGGAAATCTTCCACGACGGTTTCCTTGAGAAACCGTCGTGGTAGGACCCCCTACCACGACGGTTTTTTGACCGTCGTGGTAGGTAACAATGAAAAAAAAAAATTTTACGAATTCGTTTTATTTTCTCAAAAACATTTAAATCACAAAATCAACACTTTTTTCCGGAAAATTCTCAAATCAACCCAACCAAGTTAATTCAAATCTAAAACACAATCGCAATGAACAATCATCGAAAATTTAGGGGACGGATTTTGGCCATTTTAGATGGAATATTCCCAACTCAACAATCTACAAAATTAACATTTTGGACGGAACATTTTATCAACAACCACAATCAACAAAATTAACATTTTGGATGAAAAATTTCCAAATCCGTGTATTACCCAAGCAATATATATTACAACTTACCGGCTTGTCGAGCGTGGGTACGGGCGGAGTGTGGCGAGAGAAATAGGGAAACCGCGTGAGTTCCTTGGTGGACCCGTCGGAGAATGGTGGAGGCCACATGAGTGATGGAGGAGGCCATCGGAGAATGGAGCCAAGAGAAAAATTTGAGAGGTAAAATAGAGAGAGGAGGAAAAAGGCTCGGAATGTAATGGGGTGGGAAAAATGGTATTTTTTTGGGTTTTAATACACGCTCCAAAAAATTAAATTTAATTCAAAAATTTTCAAAATTCCCGCTTAGTACCTACCACGACGGTTTTTTCCAAAAACCGTCGTGGTATGTTCACCTACCACGACGGTTTTCGTCGAAAACCGTCGTGGTAGAGTCCAAAAATAAAAAAAATTTACGAAAAAAGACCATTCCACGACCGTTTTTAAAAAACCGTTGTGGAAGCCGAAGCTTCCACGACGGTTATAAAAAACCGTCGTGGAAGAGCATGCTTCCACGACGGTTTTTAATAACCGTCGTGGAAGCTTGCAAAAAAAAAAAAAAAAAAACTTTCCACGACGGTTTTTGACCGTCGTGGAAGCTTCGGATTCCACGACGGTCAAAAGACCGTCGTGGAAGGTAAAAAAAAAAAAAAAAAAAAAGTTTTTTTACCTATCACGACGGTCTTTTGACCGTCGTGGTATCCGAAGCTTCCACGACAGTCAAAAGACCGTCGTGGAAGGTAAAAAAAAAAAAAAAAAAAAATTTTTACCTACCACGACGGTCTTTTGACCGTCGTGGTATCCGAAGCTTCCACGACGGTCAAAAGACCGTCGTGGAAAGTTAAAAAAAAAAAAAAATTTTTTTTTTTTTTTTTTTTTTGCATTTTGCAAGCTTCGACGGCGGTTATTAAAAACCGTTGTGGAAGCATGCTATTCCACGACGGTTTTTTATAACCGTCGTGGAAGCTTCGGCTTCCACGACGGTTTTCGGAAATTCTGTTCCGCTCCGTGTTTTTGCTGTATTTTTCACGACGGTTTTTTAAAAACGGTCGTAGAAGCTCCGTCGTGGAATCCACATTTTCTAGTAGTGAAAGGTCGATACATACAAAGTCTTGTTGGAATGATTGACGTAAATAGGAAATTATGTTGTAGAGTTGAGATCGGTGATTTCGATTGTTTCCCCACAATGGCTGGCACATGCAGTGAGTCCATAAACCGAGCAACTTTTTTGACTCTTGGTAACTCGGCCGGTCCCTCTTCTTTGACTGACACAAGACTGTCATGCATGATAGGCTCCAGAACTGTTTTTTTGATCTGTTTAACAGAATTTTTTTTGAAAGGTTTGTTCTTTCTTTTTTCTTTCCATTATTTTTTTATTTTTTAAGTCTTAGAGCAGTTTTTAAAAATATTTGGATGATTATTTACAATCTCCAGAAGAACTTTCTATCAAAACAAAAAAATATTGTTTCTCGTAAAAACTTTTTTGAACAAATTTTAAAACTTACAGTAAAGTTTTAGACATTGGAAATTTTATTTCAATGTTTTAATGATCTATTAGAAAATTTTAAAAATCATTTTGACTAACAGTGTGTTTGGAAACATCTTTCATCCTATATTGTATTGGAATGCATTATAATATGTGTTTGATTACCTCATATATACTGTTCAACTACAAATAAATTTGAATAGTAATTTAACTCATAATACTATTTATCCATTTTCTTTTTTCTATCTACTTTTATTAATTGCATCACATGCTCTTTCTCCCTAATAACTCAAACACATATTATATTTTAATATAATATAAAAAGAACATCCAAACGCATATTGTATTATATTATATTTGAATATAATAAATAATTAATGTAGTTTTTATACGAACCATAAGTTTTTTTTTGTTCTAAATACTAACTGAAAAATCACAATTTTTTTTTTCTTCTTTTATTGATTAAAAATAAAAATTCTATTAGTGGGAAGCGTTTATTTAACGTATGCATGAATGTATTGGCTTAACCAATAAAGTCAATAATAATCACGACATTTTAGCAAACTAAAGAGATATCATCCCATTGGAAAACAAGAATTATCCGTTACAAGATATATATTTATATGTATACACACCTGATTTGATCACAGGACTTGTCTACAATTTATAGGAAAGATTGTTCTTCTCGTAATCTATTGAAGTATATATCGTCATATGTTGAAGTACTTTTATACATGGAATTATTTAAAGTAAAACTGTCGCAACACTAATCTTGGATAAATTAAAAAAAAAAAAAAATCAACAAGAATCTGTTATTAAATTAGAGCATAAGTTAAAATAACAGACTTTATTTGTCCATACAAGTTTATCATCTATTTTAAGGACAAAACTAGCCAAATCATGAGATGCTTTGTTAGCATCCATGTAGACATGGCTAAGACCTGTTTGATTGAGTTTTATGAAGTTGTTTTTGGTTTTTTAATTTTAAAAATTGCTTCTTGAAGTATAATTTGATACTCTGTCAAAAGAGCATCCAATTGAAGCCACAAAATATGGTTTTCGGAAAGAAAAAGAAAAACTCTTCTAAATAAACTTTAAAACTTTATGAGAATTTAAATTAAAGATTACGAACCTCATTTTTTAAATTTTTATTAGTTATTGAAACACTTTATAATCATTTTTTGACCTCATAAGTTTTTTTTTTTTTTTTTTTTAATTGTAGTTTCAAACACTTAATGAAAACCTACAGCTTTACTTCTCTTTTTCTAAGAATAAAGGCAAAAGTAAAAGCTCTACCAGACAAGTTCTCAATCTAATCCAAAAAAATGAAGACAAAAACTATACATAAATTTCCGAATCTCATTTCAAAAATTAGACTGATTCTATGAGCCTCAAGCAATAGCTGATAAGTCTGACTCCATATAATGAAGATTTTAATCAATATCTCTATCCCTTTTGTAAGACTATTACCTTAAATGAATATTATGTAATATTTTTTATTTAGAAAAAAATATAATATTTTCAAAAGAATCGTAGACAAAGCCTGATTTCATTCCATGACTATTATAATACCTGAATTGCCATCAGATTACATATTCTATGAATATATATTGGATATCGAACATCGTTAGTGAAAGCATATAATATTTCTTAAATTGTTATCGTTATACCTTTACTTTTTGTTTAGATATTCATAATTATATCTAAGGGATACATAGCGCCTGTGTGTGTGTGTGTGTGTTTGTGCGCATGCGCTGTTGCCCACTTTGCTGGTATTCTTCCGCAGCATCATCAAACATTTGAACGACAGAGGCTAACCATTGCTACAAAAAAGAAAAATAATTTTTAAATGGAACAGTTTTTTTAATGACACTTTTATTCATAATATTTTTATCTAACTAAATTTCATCTTTACAGTCTTGTGATTAAAATGTAATTAGTCACAAATTTTTATTTACGGAATATAATATTATATAGTTAATGCAGGTAAAAACGATGACAATAAATAAATAAATTAGCACTTTTTGGCAACATGTTAGGGAAGACACTTTAGAAATAAGAAGAAAAAACTGATATTCTTTATTGCTTGCATTTTTTTAAAATTTTTTTTTTTTAAGTTTAAGATGGAGTGATCTAAACTCAACATCTTCTGACGGAATTAGATGTGAAATTCTTATTACAATATGAAATTATTTATTACTAACAAATTTCTTCTTCTTTTTTTTTTTTTTGTTGAAACTTATTAGTAACAATTTACATTCATCTATTTTGCACCAGACAATCTTTGTGGTTGGGTGTCCTTCTCAAGTTTTCCGATATATTTCATATAGAGAAAATTAGATGACATGGTGCAAAATGAACATGATCAGGAATTGGTTTGTAACGATCATACTTTCCTCAATAACTTACTTGTAATAACGTCGATTTTTTTTTTTTTTTCAAATTTAAATAAATACAATCATTCACCAGACAAACTTAACGTACTGATCATAAAATAAAACTTAATACGTCATAGATTATTGACAAGCATTTTCTAAGTATTTAAACCTTAATTTGCAATATAGATGATTCTAATAGTGTTGCTAGGGTGTGTCATTATATTAATTTTATAAATGCAATCATTTTGGGTGTTACGGTTAGACTAGTGTTTGAGCATCCAATCAATTAGATCAATCCATCTATGTTGAAAACAAAAAAACAAAAAACAAAAAAAAAAAAAACAAAAAAAACAAAACAAAAATTCTAATAGAATATCTCAAAACATTCTAGTAGAATGTCCAAAATATTTTACTAGAATATTCTAGTGACTGGTTTAGTGAACGGAGTCGGAGACATTCAGTCATTTATATTGAAAACTGAAAATATTTTTGTAAGATGTTCAAAATTTCTAAAAGAGTATCCAAAATATTGTAGTAATATTCTACCATAATATTTCAGCGACCAAAACCGGAAAGTTCAACACAATATATGTAACATTATAGTAGATTTTCTAAGTAATAAGAGTAATTTAGGTAAAATATGTTAGATTGATCTCTGATATTATAGTATATTAGATTGACCTTCAACTGAAATTCTTTTTGTGTCAACTTAAAATTTGTGTGATATTGATAAAATGTCTTCAAATTTGTGTCATACTATACCTTTCTCTGTGAAATGGTGTGCAAATGGTAGGCGAGCCTCGTACAGGCCCATTCCCTTCCTTTGGCCCAATTTACTATGAAGCCCACGTTGATAATTAAGATTTAAATCCTACTAATTTACGAGTTTTCATATTATACCAAAAAATTCTCTTAAAGATTGAAAAATGTTAGGGACACTACATCTAATCTTAATTTTTAAATATCAATCTATATGATATAAGAGTTGTCAATTTTTTTATTTATTTATAACTGTTTAAAGTATTGCCATATTAATTACTTCCATCCATTAATAAAAATATGAGACGTGAATTTGTATTCAAAAAGTTAGGATTAAAGTTGATACTCCTAGCACTATTTTTTAAGATTATTATATAAACTACTTCAACTCTATGAAATGCTACTAGCTAGCTAGAAGGCTCCATTAAGTTTTGCTCTCAAGCAGCGGCGGAGTCAGCCTATTATTTTAGTAATGAAGTACATTAAAATATAAAGTTTTTAGGTGAACTTTATATAAAGTTAATAAAATTTTAATGGGATAAAATGAGAAAATTGCTTTGAAGATAAAACTGAGAGTGAAAAAAAAGTTCACTGGGACACGGAAGCTCCCACTCGATATGGGTGGCTCCACTTTTGCTCTCAAAAAGCTATATTACAAGCAAACGTTTTACTTAATTCACATCTTTTACTTCAATATTACAATTTCACACTCTTTTTCCCCCCCTCAAAACCATACAATACTTGCTCCCACTCAATATGGGTGGCTCCAACTTTGCTCTCAAAAAGCTATATTACAAGCAAACATTTTATTGAATTCACATCCTTTACTTTAATATTACAATTTCACACTCCTTTTCCCCCTCAAAACCATACAATATGTGCATGAACCAAATTCACAACTCCCCAAAGCTTACTTATACCAGCCCCACCTCCCCCCCCCCCCCCCCAAAAATAAGGTCCTATTTGGATCATTAATTTAAACTCACACTTCAAATAGTAAATTAGTGGATTTAAAACGGATTTTCAAATAGAAGTTAAACTTGGTTGAAAGTACTTTTAGATACGTAGACCATACCACACCGTAATAGTACCATAGAACGTATATTTTACATGTTGCTATGGAGCAGCACTAATAAGAGCAAATACAAGCTAATTAAGGCAAAAGTACCATGGCTCATTACTTGACTAATCACGGATTAATTAACTAAACATGATTATTGTTTACTGGGGTTTGGGGCTGCCCATGTTGGCTATTACCCCATCCATCAAAGGACTGCCTTGGAATCGCATGGTGGTTATTAACATCAGGATCACCCAACTGATCATCCTTCCGAGAACCCTTCTCAGCCGTCCGATCACCGTACTTGTTCGTTCTTTGTTGCTGATCATGAGCTTCTGACGTGGCAACATCAGGGTCATTGATTTCAGCTATCATGACCAACATCCTCCGATTTGTAGCAAAGCATGATGAGTTGATGAGCAAAAGTAGAAGTAGTAACAAGGTTATTATGAGATTTCTCATGGCTAATTAATTCTAATTCTAATTCTAAGTGACATAATAGTGGACAGAGAGGTTCATATTTATAGAAGCGAAGATAGATGAGTTAGTGGGAGGTTTAGGGGGAAATTGAAAAATCTAATTAAGTGCGGCATTAATTCCGTTAATATAGATCATATAAGAAAATATTGTCAAGTGCCCATAACATTAATTGCCACTCCACATTAATTATCCTGATCCCTTTTTTTTTTTTTTTTTTTTCCCACCAAGATCAGCATTCCATATGGAATTGGAGGAATTTAATCCCCAAATAATAAATTGGTTTAATTAATATTTAATCCCCAAATAATCAGCATTCCATATGGAATTGGTTTAATTAATATTTAAGAAATTCACTCATATCAATCTCTTAATTCATTAAATTAGGTATGATATGGAACTGCATTTGGTTCACGAAAGCAAAGATGAGAATGGGAAAACCAAGAATGCTGTTGTTGGTGTCCTATACAAACTTGGTCGCCCTAATAATTTCCTCTCTAAGGTAAATTTCAAAAAAAAAAAAAAAAAAAGGTGCCCTTTATTTATAAAGTTATCTTAGATTAATTAAGCTAATAAGCTAATCCCAACTCAAATTTTAACATTAGATTTAAGTTTCCTTCTTTCCTTTTCTAGAAAGAAAGCAAAATTTCTTTCCACAATAAATAATCATTATCTGCATGGATTAATTTGTTTTCTAACATATAAATTTGATTATTCTAATTTTCTAACATAAATGTCATAAATTTGGATTATTCAGTTGATGAAGGATATGAAAGCAATGAGTGACAAAAAGGAACAGAAGCATATGGGGGTGATTGACCCATCAGAGATCAAGTTGGGAGGCAAAAAGTATTATAGATACATAGGCTCTTTAACTGTCCCTCCTTGCACTAAAGGTGTTATTTGGACCATCAGTAAAAAGGTTAATCTCAATTCCCTAACCTTATTTATTTATTTATTCATTTTAAGGGCCGGTTTATTAAAAAATATATATATGAAATTACTTTTAAGTTTCAAACGTTAAAACTTCTACCTAATTCTCGCCCCTCCTACCTGCTAAGCTAGTCCTAAAGTATCTGATTAATTCCTTTACCCCAAATACATAGCCACACATTTATAAACATTAATTTCATTCTTATGATTTATTTAAGTTTTTTTTTACTTGCTTAAAATATGAATCTAATTACCTGCATTTGAAAACATTTCAGATAAGGACTGTCTCCAGACAACAAGTAAAGATACTTCGAGTGGCTGTGCATGATGTAAGTGCCCAACATTTCTGCATTAATATTTCATAGTTGTGGATTAAGCAACTCCTTAAAGTATTCTAAGCTCCAATTTAATTATTTGATTATCGCAGTATGCCGAGGAAAATGCAAGGCCGGTGCAACCAATCAATCACCGAGATATCCAGTTGATCGACGGCCAAAATCCTGAATAATCTCATGTAGTTTTTGTCAATAAAAATACACATTTTTGTTTAATTACTACGGATTAGTGTTATTCTTTGTGATTTTTGAGTTAAACAAGTAGCTAGCATCGATGTTGTATAAAGTTACTCCATTATTGTAATATTATTTATGTTATTATTTCAATAAAAAAAAATACGAATTTAGTAAATAACAAAAAAAAAAAAAAAAATTCTAGACAGGAGGACATCCAGAACCAAACCCCTCAACTAACCCCATGCAAATCTCAAGAAGTAAATGATAATTCTATATAAGAATTCACAAAAGATATATTTTATGCACTAAGGTTTGAAAATGACATTTTTTTTTAAAATGTACCTTGGTTTTCTTATTCTTTTTGGTTTTCAACTGGCCGTGGTTCTGTTCGTATACAGCTGAAAATTGACACCTAAATCTAAATTTTTATCATCTATTTTACATATTTAGATCAATTGCATATATAGAACTAATAAAGCAAGTCAAAACTGAAAGATAGCCAAAAAAAAAAAAAAACCCTGAAAAACTACTTTATTTTTGTGCGTATCCTATGAGAGCGAGATTCCTTCTTTAAATATCGACCACTTGCAATGGCACAAAAAGTTTTTCAATAACACAAAAACAAGATTAACTATAAATATATATACACACAC